>JBBMEF010042165.1:0-13932 GCA_037832685.1 Sicyos baderoa
GTAAATCGGACCCAAAATCACAGAGATTAGGGTTCGAACTTCTTCGGAAACGAGAGAGAAGAGAGAGCGTGAAACGAGGCGCGCAGCAGAGCAAAGGACGGGTTAAGGCAGAGGCGTCGTTTCGTAACCCGTGTTAAGTTAACACGCGTAGGAAATGGCAAAACAAACACGGGTTAGGGGTATTAACTTAATCCGGGTTAAGTTAATATCCCTAACAAACACGCCCTTAGAGAGGTCAAAGCTTACTAATGGGAGATGAAGGGCCTTCATATGGCGTAAAAGATGTCAACGATGTTAAACAACATCGAAGAAAAGGAATAACAAGGAGAAGATTGAACTTTTTTTTTTTATTATTTATTATTTTTTTTTCTATAGAGGTAAGTGGCTCGAGAAACTGGGGTTGTGGTTTTCTAATAAGGATCGAATCGTTTTGCCCTTAAGCTGGGGTTTCCTTTTAGTTGGTTCTATATCATTTGTAGGATCGAAATCAAATTCTAGGGCTAAATTGGATTACAAAAATTAAAATAAAATAAGTATATATTTTTGGGAGGAAATAGTAAAATATTTACATAGCACAAGATCAAAACTAATTTATTTATGACAGAAAATCTAACTTCAGTTCTATTACTAGTTAATTTCTATTATTGATAGAATTCAATCAATCATGATTTATTCTATCACTATTTAAATTTTTTTATCATTAATAAAAATTTTAAATTGAATTTTATCAAGAACTCAACTAATAATAGAAATTAATCAAATAGAAATGAATTATTTTAGAAATTGGGCCAGAAATGGTCCATTTTTAATTGTTCCTTTCCTCGACGGCAGGACAGGCCAGTCCGACGGTAATTCGAGTGAGCAGATCAGCAAAATCGTTAATCCTCTGGGGATCAATCAAGGGTTTATTTCTCTCCGGCGAAAATGGCGAACAAGCAACGGCCAACGACAGGGCCCTGGATCCTCGAATCAGTTCCCTTAATCGTTGTTATTCTCATCGCAGCTCACGTCTTCGCTATGGTATTAATTCTCCAACTCCAATCTCTTCGTTCTTGAATCTCTTGACATTGCATTCAAATTCAACTCTCATGTTTTTGTAGGTATACTGGATTTATAGGTTAGCATCGCAAAAACAGCCTCCCAGGGCCAAGGCACACTGAGATTTACTCTATGATTCATTCCTCCAATAAGCTTTAGGGAAACCCTAATTCGTTGATTTTGATGTTGTGGAGGCGCTCAAAAGAGCCTTATGGCCCAAAGTTAATTCTCTGTAAGTATCCGCCCTTGCTTGCTCTCAGAATCTCTGTTTGGTGTTATAAGAATCTGGAAATGTTTCTTACCAATTTATTCTGGATTTTTATGTTTTTCATAATTCGTAAAACTGTTGGGTGATGCGTATTCATATTTGTGTCATCTTCGAAAGCTGGGTTATTTGCTGATTTATACCTATTTAATGAACAAACATGGCCTTTTTATGACTATGGATTGAACATATTTCCTTTAAATACTTTATGATTATTAAGGCTCTTATTCGATCACTAGGCCAACTTATGATACTAAGACTAAAATGATTGTAAGGCATTTTCATCTGAAATCCATTACTGAAGAGTCTGTTTTAAGGGAACCTATGAAGTATGATCTACAACTTTTTCTATTGACTTTTGTTAAGGAAACTGAAAAAAAAGTTGAGAAGAAATACGTTTTTTCTCTCAATTTCTCGTGAAGAGTAACCAATAGTGGTGTACATGGTCTGAGTTGGGGGAATCTTTCAGATCAACCCAAATTTTCAATTGGTCAATCCGTCAACTCGTCTAACCTTATATTGTATCGGTATTAGAGCAACTCAACCCATATATTTTTGGGTTGTGTTGGCTTGAGTTTTTGGGTTGTATTCATTTTCTTTTTTCTCTCTAAGACACTCAAATCATAGCCTGTAAAGATGTAAAATTAAAAAATAAAGAAAAAATGCATGATATTATGCTTAAACCTAGGTTACATATCTTACCAATATTTTAAGAACCTGTCTTATTAATTAATCTTATGCATATATATAACATTATTCTTAGTTTAGGTTGGCTTGGATTTTATAAAGCAAAAAGTTAGTCACACAACCCAATAAAAATTATAAAATCATAATTCAACCCAATCGAAAGATAATTATAACCCAGCCCTTATGATTTGGGTTGGGTAAGTCTGGGTTGTTCAGTTTGTTGGTTTCGTACATCCCTAGTAATCGGTTCTGCTCTTGGTTCCACGAAGAATGAATTGCTGTTTGTTCTTGTGGACCAGGAGGTCCATTAACATTTCTCCTAGGAGAGTTAGTGAGTGAGTGGTGACAAAATTTTGTAACTGGTCAAATTTTTCTAACTACTTTTATTTTCATTGTTTCTTCAGAAAATCTTCTGAACTGATTTATTTGTAATTGTCTTCCTTGGATAGTCTGCAGACTCTATCTAGATTTTTAGTTGCTCTTAGAACAAGATCACCTACGGTGTCAATGAAATGAGTGTTGTGTGAAATTGTCGATTCTTAAATTTCAGTGAAAAGTCGAGTAACAAAGAAAGTGATTATGCAAGATAATGGAAGAGGTAGATTTAACTTTTAAGTTCCTTCTTAATACTAAATTTAAGTAGAAAGCTCTTATAAAATAATCTCATTGTCTAGAGCCTATAAAATTAGTGAATGACAGTGAGTTTTAGAATCAACTCTAATCAAGGCTTGATGGAAATTGGAATCCTAATTTCATACGATTGATATTTTCTGAATATATATGTATTTTCCTAGGTAAATATGTTAATATTCTTTGGTGCATCTATTAAGTGAATAGTAGAGTCGACTTTATATGAGCAATACTAAACTAAAGGTGGGTAACCACTCTTAAGACCACATATTTTTACTTTTTTGCATTTCTCTTTCTATCAATCAAAGTCATTTTAAAAAAAAAAAGAAGTAAAAACGTGTGGTTTTAAGGGTGAATACTTACCCATCCTTAGATAAGTATTACTCACATATATTCAACATGATAATCGTTGTATCGTGTCATCCGTACCTTTCCTGAGATATAAAGTCCAAATTATTGTTTGCTAGCTTATCGAAAGAATGAGATTAAGTTATGGTGGCTAGTTACCTAAATTTTAATTAACTGTGGGCATGTGGCAATCAAATAAAGTAGGGTTAAAGAGTTGTCTCGTAGATATAGTTGAGGTATATACAAGCTCGTATTCCAACCCTCATTGATTATTTTCTTATATGTAAATGTATTCATATACTGTTTGATGCAACATTGAATCAGGACAAGGTGGAGCAAGGCAAATACAGACCCAACGTCAGCCATACGGTGCTCATCTTGGTAGTCATGATCTCCATTTTGTGGTTTTCATTTCGTTTTTGCACCTTATGAATAAAGACAATTGTCAGGTTTTGGTTTGGCTTTGTTCTTGAACATAATTATGCTCAAATATCTTTGTAGTGATTAGATTGTAAATCTTCTTCTTTGTTCTTGAATAAAGATAATCATCCATTTGCCTAATGCTTATACATGTATTTGTAGTGATTAGATTGTATACCTTCCTCATTGTTATTTAATCATCAAATGATGTCCAACAATGAAATATAATCACCATGAAAAACATGTTTGGCTTTGAGGGGATGGGTTGGATTGAGTTGGGTTGAGTTGGGATGAGAAGAGAAGATAAGTGAAATAAGTTTATGTTTGGGGGAAGGAAAGAAAAGATAAAATTATAATTGATGTGATGGGAAGAGAATGATTGAAGTTTTTATTTAAATAAAAAAATGGATATTTAATAGTTTTTTAATAATAAAGTTAGGTTTGATGTGATGGAAAGTGAATTATTGAAGTTTTTATTTAAATAAAAAAATAAATATTGAGTAGTTTTTTAATATTTTAATATTTAAATAAAAATGTGAGGCTCACGCGTGGAGTTGAGTAGGAGTTGGATGGATTTATGGAAGTCCATGGGGCAAACATGGAATAGAAGTCAAGTCAAGCCAACTCCACCGTTTGTCCATGGGGCAAACATGCATGACCGTAATTTGCATCATGTCTTCTTGCTAACAATACTATACTTTTCTGTTAAATAGAAAAAAGAATATAGTTTGATAAAACTTAGAAAATAGTTTATGTTATTGGTATTAGTTGATAAATTAGGTAGGTGTAACTGGAAATGATGTGATTGTTTGTCATATCAGTCATTTAATTTACAAAGTCATTTTTGACACATGAATAATTAAATTCTAGATACTTAGTTTGTCAATGATAAATCATCAAGTTTTATCAAACTATATGCACCAAATTTTAGTTTCTAGAATGATAGAAACTAAGATCTAACGACCAAATTTATAAAAGACTTATCACTTTCAAACTCACCATTAAAAAATTGTGGTTGTGGTTATTTCTTTCAAAGAGATTGTAGCTGTCTGTCCAAGCAATCTGTACAATCACTTATACTCTCGCAATTTTATGCACTCATAATGGTGCTTTTCCAGCCAAGGCAGATCCCAGAGCTTATGACTTCAACACATGTTTTCTTCACAATTGCCATTTACGGCATCCAAGAATTTCCCTAACCTATCGAATTTGTGTATATTTTGTGTCTAAACCTTAGAAAATGTCTATTAGATACTTAGAACGGTATAAAAAGTCTATAAACTTGGAAACTATCTTCTAAAGCCATGAACTTTAAATTTTATATGCCAACGAGAACAATATCAATGTATACTCGATGATCAAAAGGTCACGCGTTCGAATCTCCAAATAGTTGTAAAAAAAAAAAAACTTTCAATTTTACATTTAATATAAAAACAACACTTGCATCTTTAAGAATAAAGTTGCAAGCCCTCTTTAATGCCACAAAATTTTATTTTTTTAAAAAAAATATTGTTGAAACAAAATTTTTGTGGCTCTAAATGTTGACCAGAGATATATTTACGAGACGATAAAGTCTTGAGTATGTTTTGGTTATGATCCGACATGTGGGCCGGACTAGACTCAAAAGGTTGATGTATATTTTTGTTTCTATATTAATGAAGTATTTTAATTTAAAAAAAAAAATTAATCCAAATATCACAGATTTTATATTTAAAAAAAAAAAATAGTTACAATAAATAAATAAATATATATATATATATATATGAATTCTCCGGTTACAATACTAACTGTAAGCTCGAATTTCAATTTCAAACTTCAAAATTTAATGCAGATGACAAACTATTCCCCATAACCAAAATTTATTATATGTTTATTTTAATTAAAACTTTCTGTTTTTGTGTTTTGCTAAAATATTAAAATACTTATTTCAAAAATAATAATGATTAAAATACTTGTTGTGTTTTGCAAATCTCAAGGTTTGACCATCATAAATGAATTAATTACTTAAAACAACCTCTAATTAATAACAAATCACGTGAAATAATCAAATTTACACCCTATTCTCAGTCACCACACCCATAAAGTTGATATAATATTTTTAAAAATCATGTTGATCATTTCGTTAGCGTTCCAATTGCCCAATAGTTTAGCCACGTAAATGTGTGCTTATAAATTAAGCGGTCATGTATTTAAATTATTTTATTTTTATTTAATTAAAAAAAGTGTCTCATTTTTTTTCAACTAAAAAATAGTTTGTTCTTTTATTTTTAATCCAATCAAGATTTATTAAAATAAAAAGAAAAACTTTACCAGACAATTTTTTTATTAATATTAATAAATACATTTATTTTTATTTTAAAATGGTTATATTATAATTATTTTTTAGATTTAACTAATTTTGTAAGTTTCCTAAATAAAAAAGAACATACAACATATTTTTCAAAAAAGGACAAACAACCAACAAAATCTTCAACACTAATGTGTGCCCCTACTACAAGTCGGTAGATGACCTTTTAAGTCAACTTTTAAGTCAACGAAATTGTTATGGAGTAAACTTAGTAATTAAGAGGATCTTAATAAATTAAAAAGTTATAAATTTAATTCAGATGTCCACCGACTTAAGTAATTGTATATATATATTTTTGGATTTTTTTAACATCCAAATAGAATAAGGTTACAATATTTCATGACAATAATTAAAGTATGCACAAATTAACTTCATTGATAACATGTTAACTTCCTTGAATAGACTTGAATCAGTGACATTATTTGAAATCTATTAAAAATAGAATTAGTGTCATTTATTAGTGTTATTGGCTGAATTCAATGTACTCCTATCAAGGACTTTAATTAGTGACGCTCAAATTGAAATCTATACTATACAAAGCAATTAATAGGTTTCTTTTATTTATTTATTTATTTATGTAAGCTTATAATGTAAAGTTTGATTGAAATCTCTCGATTGCTTTGTATCTTAATTTTTGAAATCTTATAATTATGACTTCTTTTTATCGTCAAAATTTTGTTTATCAAATACATTGTTAGTAAAATGTTTTTAATAGAGATTGTTTTTTTCATATATATTGAAATCGAAGTTACTAAATTGAATTCTATTGATTGAAATAATCGGTTTTAACTCACAAGTCTATTTATTGAAAATGTTTAGCTGTTACAATTGTCTCACCTTAAAAAAGTAGATGGTTCAAATAACAATATAAAAGAGATATGAATTATTCCCTTATTGATAATTGATTTTGAAATAAAATCTCATAAAAATACTAATTTAACTCTATTCAATGAATTTAAAGTTTTTGGTTAAATTTAATTATTGAAATCAGTCATAAAATTCATTTTAATTCACAAGTCTATTCATCAAAGATACTCATAAAAATTCGATCAATTAACTTCAATCAATTATTAAAATTTATGTTTGACTTTAATCAATAAATTGATTAATCTCGATTACTTTGTCGAATTCATTATAGACTTCAACAAACATTATCGATGGGGTTTAATGAATAATTTGCAACGCTTAAATTAAGAGTATAACAAAATAATAATAATATTTAATTTCGATAACTTTGTAATATTTAAAATATAAATTACTAATAAGAATTGTGCTCTACCAACATCTTGACTTAATAATTATTAGTTTCACGTTGGAATACTCATTTTTCAATAGGATTGCATTAAAAATAATATTTATATTATATAGATAATTTATTAAAATATCTTTACTAAATTTTGACATCAGTGAGCATATTTTTTTTTTCCTGACTAGTCACATTCATACCATAATAATTTAATTTTCAACCATTGTTATTCAAAGAAGGTGGTTTTCAATTTGCGTCATGGCTGCTCCCACGTGTCTCCATCGCCATCGTTAATTTGATCCCATCTGATCCGTCAAAATTATTGTCTGAACTTCCGAATCTACCCCTAGGTTTTTTGAATTTGCATCCAATGATATCTTCAGAAAATAGCTTAAATTAATATTAAAAATAATTTGTTTTAAATAATTGAAAACAAAATAGAGGAAGGGTGGGTGATTTTCCAACGCATTGTGTTGATTATTGGCTCGGACCAACTCATAAAGTGGATCATTATTGTCGTAACATGTTTTTTTAAGTCAATTGGTTCAGTTCTCGAGATGTTTAATGAATTAATTTTGTGAATTTAATCGGAGAGAAAAAAGAAAGAAAGTTTGAAATAAATTGTCATAAATTTTAATGCACCAATTTAAGGGAAAATGTATTACTATTGTAGAATTTTTTTTAAATTAAAACTAATGTAGAAATCATGTCACTGAAATTATTTACAAAAATGGAGACATTCGTTAAAAATGACTTGGTTACTGTATCTTATTTTGTAACAATTTAGTACTCAAATTTAAATAAATTTAAAAATTTGTGACAATTTTATTAAAAAACTTATTCAAATTAAAATTAATCATTTAAACTAGTATAGAAAGGCAATTACTCTATCAATCTATATCTATAATTAGAGGTGTACAAAAAATCCGATAATCTGAACAACCTTGATTACTTAACTCAAACCGGAAGGATTAGATTATGTCTTTTAAATTTTAGGTTGGATTAATTACATTTTTAAGAAACCCAATTTTTGAATCGGTTCAACGATTCAAGGGAATCCAAACTGAAATATATAATATTTAACATCTTTATGTAATGGTCTATTGGTAGTAGACTTGAATACTAATCCTAGTTTTGTAACTTTTTTTACTTATATTGTTCACAGTTTTTATATATTGATCCTAATAGGCTGCCACTTCTTAATTTATTTTATTTTTTGCCTTTTATTTTCTGGAACAACTTAATTCTCATCTTTCTCAAAACTCCTATCCCTAAAAACTTTACCTAATTTTTTTATTCTTTTACTAGATTGAATAAAATATTTTTAAAAAAATTCAAAATTAATTATTATCTATTTTTAATAATCTCTTTTTTTTTTTGTAAAATTAACTTTATATTTAGACACACATCATGTATCTTATGATTTGTATTTTACATTTAAAAGTTAACAAATATTTAATAAAAATCTTTTTATACAACCCCACCCTAACCTATGTATACCCTATTTATAATAATATGTTTACATTTTTTTATTATGTTCACACCTCAACAATTTATATATATATATATATATATTAGGAATTGAGTGGGGTTGTATAAAAAGATTTTAATTATTTCAAAATCCTTCTCTAATTAATTAACCTATCTTATAAGATTTTTATGTTTTATTTTTTTTTATTCTCAAATATTTAGGCCAGTTTATGCGTATATCAATTATTTTCGTAAAATATATAGTTTCATCGTACAACTTATTTATAATATTAGAAATAAATATCATTAGGATATTCGGAAAGATACGTTAAGTTTAGCATTTGAATATTATTATATATTCTCTATAATTTGATAGGATATTTATTAGATATTATATAATATTTGTTGGTAGATCTTCTGAGATTTGGTATTTCATGTACTATAAATATTTGTGAAAACTTAATGGAAAATTAGAAGGTTTGTGCCTTTCTCAAAATTAACATGATATCAGATCCACCCTAAATTAGGGTTGAAAAAAAAAAAGAGAAGAGATGGTCGGCGACTTGATCAACGATTCGTGAAATTTGTGCGATTCGTGTGATGCAATAACGCATCCTATTAGCGGTAATATTCTGTTCGGGGACGTGATCAACGACAGTTTGACGAATCGTGAAATCCGCGCGATTCGTGTGGTACAATAACGCATCCTAGTAGAGGTATATTTTGGGAGGTGCAAGAAATCCATCATCTTATTTGCGGTATATTCAGTTCGATGTGGAGATCGACAACAAATGTAGCATCTGCGTGTGCGACATGCATTCAAGAGTTTGTTTTCCCAAGTTGGTGCTCCAACTTGAGGGGGAGTGTTACGAATAAATATCATTAGAATATTCTCTAGGATATGCTAGGTTTAACATTTGAATATTATTATATATTATCTATAATTTGATAGGATATTTATTAGATATTATTTGTTAGGAGATCTTTTGAGATTTGGTATTTCATGTACTATAAATATTTGTGGAAATTTAATGAAAAATCAGAAGGTTTTATGTCTTTCTCACAATTTAACATGGTATTAGAGCCACCCTAAATTAGGGCTGAAAAAAAAAAAAGGTCGGCAACGTGGTCAACAACAATTGACGATTCGTGAAATCCGCGCGATTCATGTGATGCAATAACGCATCCAATTAGCGGTATGTTCTATTCGGCGGCGTGATCGACGACAGTTTGACGAATCACGAAATGCGTGCGATTCGTGAGGTGCAACGATGCATCTTAATAGCGGTATATTCTGTTCGGCGACAGTTTGACGATTCGCAAAATCCGCATGATTCGTGAGGTGCAATAAATCCAGCATCTTCTTTGCGGTATATCAAGTTCGACAATGAGATCGATAGCAGATGCAACATTTGTGCGACATGCTTTCAAGACTTTGTCTTCTCAAGCTGCTCATGTGTATTTACATGCTCCAACTTGAGGGGAGTGTTAGAAATAAATATCATTAGGATATTCTCTAAGATATGTTAAGTTTAATATTTGAATATTATTATATATTCTCTATAATTTGATATTTATTAGATATTATCTAATATTTGTCGATAGATCTTCTGAGATTTGGTATTTCATGTACTATAAATATTTGTGAAAACTTAATGGAAAACCAGAAGGTTTTATTCCTTTCTCAATTTATCAGATAATGAAAAATATTTGTGTTCTCCGTACATACTCGAGGACATCTACACCTATCTTAAGACCTAGACTCGATAGACAACAATAGATTTATCTAAAACTTATCGACCTTAAGTCTTTGCCAAGAAGATCATACCTTAAAGACAATCCTACAATTTTTTTATGTCCAAAAAATCCATAAAAAAATGTTTCTTAAATAGTTGGTCACCATAAATTGAACTACCCTTAGTAATCAACTAGGTTAACGCATGCTACAAACCTCAACAAATTTCAACAACATTTTTGTATAAGCAATTATTATAAAATTCATGTACGTAAATTATTAAATTGTTATATATGGAAGATAAAAATTATCTTTAAATAGATTATTACCATAAATTGAACTACCTCTATCATCGTTAAGTGAACCTATCATAGAAATCTCAACAACATTTTCATATAAACAATTATTATAAAATTCAAAGTACGTGAATTAAATTGTTTTATATGAAAGTTTAGAAACCATACGAAAAATACCATGATTAAATTTATATTAATTTTATATACTCTGGATGAAAGCTGATTAAAGTTTCAAATATTCTACCCTCCCCTAGATTTTTACCCAAAAATATAAAACTTTGGTAATAGTTTGTTTGTTATTTTTTGTTTTCTTTTTTATATATATAAGGAAAAAAGAAATTTTTGTTAAGTCATGGAAATATATTTCTTTGGGTTCTAAATTTGGTAATAGTTCGAAATTATAGTATCTTCTGTTAGGTAGGCTGGCCAGATTTTGTTTCTTTTAAAGTTAAAAGTTTATTTAAGAAAATTCATAAAAGTAATAAAAGACAAACTAACAAACACCTTCTCGACATGCACCCGAAGATTATTATTATTATTTACCTAATATAGGGGATTTGTTGAATAATTTTATGCTATGTGTTTTCTTTTTGGGAAGTTTTTATGCTATGTGTTATCTTTAACTTGAATGCAGAAAATTATATATGTTCATGGTTCTTTTAATCTAGTCAAAATGACCTAACAATTTTTTTTTGATATTCGTGACTATCCGAGCCTGTTTACGCGCACTGTGCATTTGTAGAAAATTAATACCTAGATAGGTGGCCACAATGGGATTTGAACACATCACCTTACACACTTCAAGATCTTCTTTGACCAATTGAATCACGCCTGATGATTATATTGATTAACATACTCTTATCAAAGGTTCAAACCTTTTCACCTTTAATTTATAATTCTAAAAAAATGGGTGATTTTTCACCATTTTTCATGTATGGTTAAGATTTATTTATTTATTTTATTAATTGTATACCTGAGTTGGGTTTGTGTTGAGTTAGGTAAGGTTTAGGATAATTTTTGGACCAACAAAAAAAAAAACTATATCTATATTATAAAATGTTTAGTGATTAATGATTATGATTTAAATTAAATAGATGATTAATGGAGGAAAATATTTATATCACACGTGCATACCTAAAAAAAAATCACACGTGCATGTGCGAAAAAGAAAGAGAGAAAGTGGCGATTTTTCTCTTAATTTCAATTTCATTTAAATAAAACGAGCATATGATAAATTGAAAAAAAAGAAATAAAGGATATAAAATAAATAAATTTCCTCGGACTCTGAATAAATCGGCAAATAAAATACTCAACGCGTCGAATAATAATTATGAAAAATAAACGGTGGCGTAAATGGCATTCCCGTAAATACGTCAAATAATGGGCCTTTTTATTTATTTCCTCTCACTCTCAAAAGATAAAAGGGAGAAGAAAAGAGAGAACGAGAAGAGTACTGTAAGCCATGTGCCCCACAGAGCAAAACCTAACTCACCGGAGCTTAATCGGAGAACCGGCCGGAAGGTGTTCGGAAGATGCAGAGTTCGCCACGGCGGTGGATTGGATTTCAGAGACGATCAACGGCGGATCCTTACGCCTCGTCGACCTTCACACCGGGATCAATGGCTGGGCCTCGCCGCCGGGCGATCTCTTCCATCTCCGTTCCAAGAACTACCTGACGAAGCGGCAGAAGTCTCCGGCCGGCGATTACTTGCTCTCTCCCGTCGGCGTCGATTGGCTGAAATCAAGTGCGAAGCTCGACAACGTCCTCGCTCGGCCGGACAATCGCGTCGCTCAGGCGCTGCGTAGAGCGCAAGCCGTAGGTAAGTCGATGAAGAGCTTCATTATCGCGGTTAACATTCAAGTCCCTGGGAAGGATCAGTACAGTGCCGTGTTCTACTTCGCTACCGAAGATCCGATTCCGTCTGGATCGCTTCTCCACCGATTCATCAACGGCGATGATTCGTTCAGAAATCAGCGGCTGAAATTGGTGAATCGGATCGTGAAAGGGCCGTGGATCGTGAAGAAAACCGTAGGAAATTACAGTGCGTGCTTGTTGGGGAAGGCATTGACGTGCAATTACCACAGAGGATCTAACTATTTGGAGATCGATGTAGACATGGGGAGCTCGGCGCTAGCCAGTGCGATTTTGCATCTCGCGCTCGGATATGTCACGAACGTGACTGTAGATATGGGATTCGTTGTGGAGGGGCAGACGGAGGAGGAGTTGCCGGAGAGGCTGTTCGGCGCCGTCCGTATTTGTCAGATGGAGATGTCCTCGGCGACTGTTGTGGACGCGCCGCCGCTGGCGCGTGGATTGTCATGTGCGAAGGTGAATCACCACAGATCTGGCGACGAGGACGACGATAACTGATTCGATTCGATTCCCGGTAAAATCTCCGAGTCTCTCTGTCTGTTTATGAGTAATTAAATTTTATTTTTGCTTAAAATGAATAGTGGAAAATATAGAAGCGCTTCTCTGGATGGATTCATGATTGTAGATAATAATTTGCTGCTGGAGATTATTTCCTAATTGAATTAATTCCCCTGATCTTGAATTAGGCGAATGATTTCATTTTTTTTGACTCTAAACGAGCGTCACTGGTTCGATCCCGAGAATCTATAAATACTAAAAAAAAAAAAGCTTATACTGTATAGATTTTGGGGTTAATCATAATGTTATTAGATGGACGATGATGTTGAAATATGAATGTATGCTAATTAATTGGTAGAAATGACCAAATTAGCTAAGAAAGTGATAATGGATGGCGTCAATAGCGGTGGGGACAGCGACAATGACGACGGCCGTTATGATGTGGGCCTACTAACGATATGGCCCATCATAAATATTAATCTATAATAATATTACCATTGAATAAAGAATTTTGGTATGTTTGTTTGTTTGTTTATGGAGTTTGATTTGATATTATTATGCCTGTCTTGTCTTCTTGTTGAAGGTTAAAATGCTAGCTTGCATGCACAAGCTCACTTCGACTTCACACCCTAATCTTATCAAAACTCGCATCCAATAATAGCTATTTCGTTTTTTAAATTTAAAATTATTTTTACTCAATTTTTTTTATCATGTGTTTGTTTTTTTAAATGCTAACTACAATTTATATGTTTTTTTTTTTGTTATTAAATTTTGGTTTAGTTTCTAATATATTGGTAAAATGTAAATATTTAAATAATAATTAAAAAAGATAAAGTAGTTATTGTAAACTTAAATTTGAAAATAAAAATCCGAGTACTGAAGATTTGGTATGGTCGCCTTAGAAAAAGCTTATTCGGTATGAAGAGAGATTAAAGTAAAAATGTTATTAAATTTAATTTTTTAAAGGTTTAGGGAAATTTTATGATTTTTTTTTTTTTTTTGTTGATTTAACCGGTTTTTAGTTTTCCCAAGGCTCTTTAAATGAAAATTGTCGTTTTGGAACAGAAGGACAAAAAGTT
>JBBMEF010042176.1:0-13931 GCA_037832685.1 Sicyos baderoa
TAGATCTATAACTCTCTCTTTTTACTTTTAGGTTACTTAACTTTATTACATAACTTTCAACTTATTCAACAAAATTAGAAATGTAAAACTTACATATTCAATTTCTTAACTTACTAAATTAAATTTGTAAAACTTAAATCATGTTTAATTTTCAACACGTGCCACCTCTTGAGGACACTGGACGCGTGTTATTGGTAATCAAAATGTTTCTTAAGCTTTTCATCGTATTTTATATTTGATATTATTTCCATGAAAGTTTAGGATGAAGGAAAAAGAGAACGGTACTACAAAAACAGCCTCTGTTACACGTGCAAATACAGGGGGTTATTGTAAGTTCAGGAAATATTCTCACGTGGGAAAGTGGCCTGTGTTATGGTTTGCTTTTGACCTGTGCATGCATGCGAAAGTGAAACCATTATTGTTCTGTTTAAATATTTTGTTAGAAATATTGACATATTTATTGTTTTTGTTCCTCCTATTTCCTAAGTCGTCACTAGGAAATATTATTTTTTTTATTTTTTATTTTTAAATAACATTTGGGGTAAGATGAATATGGAAGATATAACCTCCTAGTTGCTAAGTCGTCACTAGGACACTACTTTTGTCAACTTGTTTCTTTTTCTTTTGATTTCAATGCTTCTATGTAATATTTTAATTTTAAACTGAAACTGAATGAGTTTAGTTGTAATTAACATGTATTTAATTCTCCAACTTCAAATATAGTTGGTTGTTGTATTATTTATTTCAGTTATTTCTTTAAAAATAAGAAAATTATTTGTATATTTTCACCATTATTTGTATATTTCACCTTATTTGTTGTCTATGATCAAGCATTGAAAACTTCTTTGGATTAGACAATTGAAAGACTATCATTGACATGATTGGAATTTGTGACATTGGCGTTAAACCAAAATTAGTCATTCCATTACATAGTGATCAAACATTTTCACCCACTGTTTATGGATTAGATTTGAGACGCCAGGAGATTAAAAAAAAAAATCAAAGAACTTCATTAATTTAAAAAAGATAGCAAAGAATAATACTCCCTAAAGAGGGAAAATTAAACGAAAAAGCAATAACTCGAGGAACACCTTGGGCCTACAAGTCGAGCCAAGATAAAACAAAAAATGAAAAGTTTAAATATTTCTAAAGAAGAACAAACATTTTTATATAAAGACTATTAAATCCCAGTATGTTTTAATTTAGTCAAATTTTATTGGTTCAAGTAGAGTACCAATGAATGAAATGACCTGTCTATCTTAATGTTAAATGCTAAGATGTTTTTTTCACATTTCCAACATGAGATCTTCCACCATTAAACAAAAGTAACACAAAAGTAAATAACTTTTTAGGACAAATTATATAATAACTCAAATTTAATGCTAATTAAGCATCTTTTTTGCATTACAAGGTTGCATAGAAGGAGGCAAACAAAACAAAGAAATGGAAGCATAAACAAGGACAAAACAGGCTTGCACACATATGGAGTTCTAAGATAGCAAAGGCTTTAGAAAAGGCTGAAAAATTCAAAAGGTAAAATGAAATGAAAAGAAAACTCTCTGAAATCATAATTGCTATTGTCTTCAATGAAATTCGATACGGATTCTTGATGATTTCTCCTCTCATTTGTGAAAAAAATTCACTTTTTTTGGTCCCTCAATTTGTCTAATAATCCCTGCAAACATATCATGATTAATAAAGTAGTTAGAATAATTTAAAAAAATCATATACAAATAAAAAATAATTTTGGATACTGTTATATCAAATATGAGTATAATGTGAATATATTCCAACGATAATTCACTTATATTCATTTCCTTGAGTTTGGAACACAAATTTGAAGTTGTTTATTTCTATTTATACAATTGAAAAATGCCAATTATACAAATGAAATGCTGAAACTATTGCCAAATTTGAAGCAAAAGCCACTAGCCTGGTCTGAGGTAAATTTTTTTTTTGATACATACCTATATTCATTAAAAAGAAAATGAATTCTTTTTAATAGCCATGACTGTCTAGGTCAACTTATGTACACTTTAATATTTTTATCAAACAACTATTAATTAACCTTACATTCTTTTATTTTTAAAGAAACTTATAAAATAATAATAATAATAATAATAATAATAATAATAAAAAAATGGTTACCACATATCGAACTCATTATTTTTAATGACATCATGTATGATTCATAATCAAAAAGTTATGGGTTCAATTTACTACTTTCTCATTGAATTTTTTGAAAAAATGTTTTTCAAAACTCTTTTATCTACTAAATCAATTGAAATATGATAATAATATCTATTAAATCAATTAATGATAATTAAAATATGATAATAATAAACGAGATTTCAAATCACTTATTTTAACCACATTTCATTAACTATCATGGAGTGACTTAATGGTCAAGAGAATCTCGATAATAAATTTAATTCATGTAACTAGTTACCTAAGAATTAATTTTGAAATATAAGTTTATATAAATGAGTTTGGTCACTTTCCACTTTGCAGTAATAACAAAACTTTATAATCAGAAATGCATGTATACTAACTTGAACTAATTAGTCCCCAACTAAATATAACATGATATTATTGACCAGTAAAGTTAGGGTTCGTAGCTAGTGAGAACTCAAAAAGGGAAAAACAATAGAAATTAAAAAAACATGGTTAATTAATTAACATTTTTATGGCAGGGAAACAAATAAAGGTAGGAAGACTTCTTTTAATACAACAATATTTAAGAATCGAGGGATTCGATCAACTTTTAAATCGAGAATATATGTCTATTATCACAACTAGGCTCAATCACCCTTCAAAAAAAAAAAAAAAAAATCCAACTCTATATTATTGAAATGAGTGAAGTATCACTAATGGGTTTGTTCAATTAAAATAAAACCCTAGTTTATAGCCCTAGTTATTTTTATAAACTAATTTGTATAAAGTATGAAAGAAAAATAATTAATTTAAGAAAACTTTTGGAAAAAGAAGAAAAGGAGGGAAATTAAATAAGTAATATCAAGACTTTCAATTCCAAACATTTCGATATGATGGAATATAAATCAGTCCCACAAAATCTAATATTGGACAAGAAGCAAATTTAGACATAGGACGAAGACTATAAAATGAAATAAAAACTAACTGCAAAAATAAATAAATAATAATAATAATAACAACTACTAATTTTTCAATGGGACTTGAAATCACCAAAAAGAAATTAGTGGGTGTCACTAATTAAGCAATTAAAGCAATAAATAGCATGGTATCTCAAATAAAGCAAATAGAGGTTTGATTAAGGCTTCGTATTAGAAGTTTTATTTTATTTTTTTATTATTTTTTTGAATTCAAATTGGAAAGAGGGATGGCCCCAATCCTACCAGAGAGTTATATTGTTTTCAAATAAAATGAGATTTAAATAATTAAATTGGATTATGACTAATCATTACGATAACAGGTCACTAACTTTTTCGATCCTATTAGAAAAGACAGAGACAACTATAAGAAGGTAATATATAAAACACTACAAAAAATTGCAAACTTTATTACTATACAAAAACAGTATAATTAAGGTGATTATTTCTGTCTTCAAAAAAAAAAAAAAGTGATTATTTCTGTCACACACGACATGATAAATTATTTCCTAAATCATTATGTTTTCAACAATAATCTAAAGCGACCGAATAGATCGGCAACGCGGTTAGTTATCTGGTTTGATATTGATCCATTTCTACCCTACAATCACTTCCCCCAACTTATATTAAATAATAATAATAATAACAATAATAATAAAAATCCTAAGCGACAACATTTATAAAAGCATTTTGTTTCAAAAAAAAAAAAATCATAAAAGCATATGAAAAATATCACTTCGCACATTTGCACCATTCATTAGAGAAAATAAAAACCTTCTCACAAACATTCCTTGAAAACAACACCAAATTAAGGTATATAAATCGTTGAGTTGCAAAAATGTTTCTATAGAGTGTTAAGAACAAAAAGAAATAGCTCAAATTGACTTAGCAAATTAGTGATAATTGATATATACTCTGGAATCGTAGGTTCGAGTTTTATCGCTCACCAAAGAAAACTGTACGAAGAGACGAGAAATACCTTAAATCAATCAAATTTTCCCTCCTTTGAGATAAATAATTAGGATATGTCGGAGTTTTATCTTATCGCTTATAAGATATTGTCGGAGTTTTAGAACAATACATAACCTTTTAGTTATAAATTTACACTCTTTATGCCGCGCTTATAAGATATGTCGACAATATGTTTCATTGTCACGAAAGATATATTCGTCGACCTTGTCTTAGAGATCATCAACAAAAGAGTCGTCGATATATAGCTTGGCCGACAATAAGAATTATGTCGGGCATTCCACCCCAACGCCGACATGTTTTATCGCCAATGATATAGACTTCTTCCTTTTGGTGAATCTCATAATTTTTTTAGTTCAAAAATATTTGAGGGAAGAAGTTTTTAAATACACGACTTTTTAAGTTATTAAATCTATACTTTATGCCGATTGAGCTATAATCATCAAATTGAAATCCGAACAAAAAGTAAATGATATTAGTGCAAGAATTTAGGCTTGTATCATAAAAATTGATGAGAGAGTTAATTACCATAATAATCAAGGGACATCATATGGAGCTTGATTCTTCAGCTCCTTTGATTTGATTAGTAGTACTCTTCTTCTTCTTCTTCTTGTAAGAAATTCCTCTTGCTTTAGCTTGACACTCCCTAACTTCCCTAAGATAAACCCTAATTGCTCCACTTGCAAAAGGATTTGTCTCTTGGGAGCCACCATTTTCTTCATAAGCTGCCCTCAATCTCCCAATTAGGGCATCCAAACTGCCCCAAGCTTGCCTTAAAGGGCAAGTACAAGGGGCAGGTGGCTCAAGCTGCCCATAAAACATGCAACCTTGAAGATGAACTTTTGTCTTACCAAATTGATCAAGGTACCTTAAAAACTCCAAAACTTGGTGGCCACTACAATGAGAAAGAGAAATTGGGGGCCTTTGATTCTTTAAATATTGGCAAAATGTGTTCCAATCCCTTCTCTTTTGGGACTCATATCTACTTGGAATTGTTCCACTTGCTAGTAGTTGTGGGGAAGAACTTGATGAAGATCCTTCACAAAAATCTTTGCTTCCTTCCTTGGCCATAATTTCTTTTTTGGGTCTCTCAAACTTTGGTGATGTGATGAAATGTATAAAAAATATGAACTTAACTTTGTTAAATAAGGCCAAAAAAAAATATTCTAAGGGGAATTTAATTTTGGTGGTGAAATGAATAGGGAGAAGAGTTGTGTGGGAGAGAGTGGAAGAAGAGGTAGATCAAATCTATTGATTGTACATTATATGGTATGGTCCACATTTTCTCTCATTTTTTTTAATCCCGAGTAAAATTTACCAACTCATTGTACTCTTAAATAAATTTTGTCTTCAACAAAAAATAGCAGAACTCTAATAATATCTCGTATGATTTAGCAAACAAAAGATTGTGAGTTTGAATATCTCACCGCTTTTGTTGTTGGACAAACTAAATGTAATTCACTAGGTTTCACAATTCTATATTGCAAATAAAAATAAAAATAAAAATAATAAAAAAATGCTTATTTAATTTTGTCTACTTTTAATATATGTATTAAGAAGAAAAAAACTTACAATTATTTAGAGATTCTTAGTTGATATTGTTTTTGAGTTTTTGTCAGCTCAAAATTTATTTTATAAAATCTTTTTAAATTTCAAAAGGTCTACTTTTTAGTTCATGTACTTAAAATACAATAAATAAATTTTGAGAGATTCTTGGTTGGCATTCATTTGGAAGGGAGAAAAAAACCCTCAAATGGTAGGTTATGTTGAGTGAGATATTTAACTTAATGGCCAACTGATCTCATTAAAATTGTGCTAACAACAATCATAATTCAATCATAATAATATGTGTTTATGATAAGAAGATTATATATTTGAATCTTCGTTATTTTATAATTAAAAAAAAATATGTCATGAAAAATGTTAACCCAATTGACATATATTAAATGTATTAAAGTCCCACCATCAAATATATTTTCTCTGATAAAATTCTGCAAGTTTAATCCAACAAAAGATCTCAGCCGTCAAACGGCTACATGAGGTACAATGCTATTCTGGCCAAATTTTACCTCTTTTTTCCCCTTGTTTTACCCTCTACTTTTTCCCTTCGTTTACCTCAATCCATGCGTTTGATTAAATTTATAGTGAATTTGATAATTTAAAATAATTTCAACCTGTTGATATAATTAATTAATTTCTATTTATTCGATTTTGGGAAGGAATTAATTAGGTCACTTGAAGTAAATCTAATCGTCTCTTAATTTATCTCAAAACTCAAAAACTTGAGCTGTGTTAATTTCTAAAACAACAAATCTTATCAATATAAAAATCTCCAATATATATAATAATTATAAATCCTTCAAATTATAAAGTCACCATCTATTTTAATAGTACGTGCACTAAAACTTAAAGTAGATAGATTAAAGTAATTTTATTCGATAAAAATGGAGATTACATGTGGAATAATAATGGAGGGAGGGAGTCAACATGAGCAATTGCTCAGCGGCATTAATGTATGTTTAATGATCAAGAAGTTATGAGTTCGAGTCCTCCAACTCTAATTGATGTAATCTCAAAAAAAAAAAAAAAAAATTGAAGAGAGAGAAAGTGGAAAAAAAGTGAGAAAGTATTATTATTAGGGTGAAGATGGAAACAAATAGGGAGGTTGTCTTATTTAATTTTTGAACAATCATAAATCATCTCTTCCTCTCCCCTTTGCACTCCACATTTTTTGCTAAAAAAATAGTACGACAACTACTTTTTTTTTTTCTTTCTTTTTTTTTTCTTTCTTTTTTTTTTTTTGCTTTTTTTTCTACAAAACGTGTAAGTTCACGATAGTGTAATTTAACTAGCATACAATATGTGCTTATCATTAAAATGTATCAATCTTAAATAAATAAATAAAAAAGTTCACTAAGAAAAACTACTTTTAATTAACCTTATGTTTCAAAACTAAACACCAAGTTTTTTTCTTGAAGAAAAATTAAACACCTAATTCAATTTTAGTTATTGTGGGTTTTGAATTTAATTTTTTTTCTTTTAAACATTAAATTCACTTCAAAACTAAAATAACTATTTCATCAATATATTTAAATATATTGTTTTAGTTAATATTCTTTTAGGAACTAACCATTTTTATTATATTAAAAATTAAAATTAAATATTATTGAAACATTATGAATAAAAATATTTGATTTTTGAATATTAAGGACCAAATATAAATTACAACATAAAAAACTTAAGAGTTATAAATGTACTTTTACTTAATCGCGCGGAGAACATATATCGCTAATAAAATGTTGAATATATTGCATCACATAATCGCACAAATTTTTTGAATTGTCAATCTATCATTCGTTGATCACGACACTCAATAGAATATAGCACTAATAAAATGTTAATCATGCACCAATGAATTCACAAATCGTCAAATAACTCAAGCTCTGACATCATACACAGTCAGGCCTATGCGATAATCTTTTCTCATTTAGTACATGTTAATTAGTAAGAAATGTCGAAATCTTCTAGTCTTTTCATTAACTTTCCATAGTAATAAAATATCAAATCGCAAACGATCCTTTAACAAAATTTAAATAATACCTTAACAAATCCTAAAATATATAAAAATATTCAAACACTAAATCAATAAATTATAGAAGTCTCATAAATTGTGGTTTGATTGAATCAATTGATGTACGAAGACACTAACAAGAAAAACATGTGTCTTCTTCGATACCTAAGTTTGCATTGCATATGAATAAATAGTAACTTAATACCTCACTTTTTTAATTCTTGAACTTAAAAAAATTAAATTCTTACTTCCTCAATTGGAGAAGACAAAATATTGACTCAATACCCTAAGGGTTCTTTAGAATACCTAAGGATTCAATCCCTCACTTTCTCAAAAAATTAAAAGTTAATTTTTTTAATATATATTGAGGGAGACGGACAAATACTAATTCAAACATATAACGATGGTGTTAAACTGGTTTATAACAAAACAATAAAATTACTTATGCACATATTTTCGTGGAATAAAAAATAGAATAACATCAAACCAGATAATTAATCGCGAGACATTTAATATTAAAAGTTAATATTCTTTTCCCTCTTATACATATGAATTCATTAATAGTTTGGTTGGCTCATTAAATAATTTTTACCTTAGAAAGGGGTGGTGACGAAATAATTAAAGAAAAACAGAAGGCAGGGCATCAATATAATAATCCAAATCTGAATTTGTCCTTTAATATTAAAAAAAGAAAAAAAGAAGAAGGCCCATTTTAATCATTTTACATGTTTGGAAACTTGGATATGATAGCCCACTGCTTGATAAAAAGTAAAATTGCAATATTTTATGTTTATATTGTCGTGTTTCTATCCGGACAATGAACGGTAAAAACTTTCGGTCAAAGTTAATTCTAAAACAATTTCTCCTCTTTTTCAACTCGACTTAATTCTAAAGCTTTTTTTTTTTTTTTTTTTAAATGAGTTCTGGTTGACAATTATTATAATTGTTAAATTGTTTTTAAGAGTATATTTATAATTAGTTTATGACTTTCACTAATCTGTTAAGTTTTTCTTTATTTATTATATTTTTGAACTTTTAATTGTCTAATTCTAGTTTTATATTTAAATAAAACTTAAAATTAATTTTTATGGTAAGATTTAGCTAGTTTTTTTTAATTTACCTAGCTATAATTTTTTTAAAAAAATGTTCATGCTTTGTTTTGTTTTTTTAAAGTTGTAACTAGAGAGGAAACTACAAATTCTACCTAAATGTTGTGAGTATTCTTAAATGAGATGAGAGATAATGTAAATTTTAAAATAGAAAATAAAGTTTAAAGAGAAGAAGAAATAACACTCAGCATTATTGTAGTTCGACAAGAGCGTCTACGTCCACTTGAGATAACCATATTATTGCATCATTTTGCTTTCTTCAAAGCATGGAGATCTCAAATTTGTACCTTTTTCACACTCTCTCAAACTCTACTTTTTGATATGAAAAAATAGCTCGATGCTCTAAAGTTTTAGAGTCTTATTTATACATGAGAAAAATAAGTGTTACAGATCTCCTCAATAACTTCTTGGTTTGCTAACTCTTTCATATTGATAACTCTTTGACAAACCCTTTAAGAACTTTAGTAAATTGTTGAAGCCATTGAAGTTATCAAAATATTTAATCTCTTTAATACAACTCTTTGGTATTTGTAGAAGTTCAACTTGTTGCTCTTTAAATTGTTGATCGTTTTGAGTTGAATGTTTTATTGAATTTGTTTCAACAACTATAACAGATAAATATTGATTATCAAGATCGAACTCATGACTGAAGAGTTAAAATAGATTAAAACTAATAAATTAAGCTAACACATCATCAACTCTTGCCATATGTCTTATCTTTGTTTATATTAAAATGATCAATATTATTGAACCAGTTTTGATTTAAATTAAGATAAAATTGTTCGTACATACTAATTTAAACATTTATTTTTTAAATTGAAAAATTATAATTAAATATTTAAAAGTTTATGAATCAAATTTTCTTTTTTTTAAAAAGTGATCATTTTTATAATTATTTTCTAAATTTGACTAATCTCGTAATTTTCTAAAAAAAAATAAAAATTAAGTTTATAAACCAAAAATTCTTATTATTATTTGATGGAACCAAGTTATTCCGACAGGTCGGGTTGCAAAAGTGGCCGAGAGACTCCAACGAGTCAACGACATGTCGATCATGTTAAAGAAAATGTGCAAGTAAACAACACATTTGTCATGATCGCCCCAACGTGAAGATTGAGGGGCCAATTTGAATCATTGGGCTTCGCAATGTTTTGTTGACGGCCCTAATTATTTCATATAAAACGGCCCATCGGGCCGGTCCATTCATCTAGCTGTCTCTGAGGTGCTATAGACTCTCTTTTAATGGCTAATTATCCATTTTATTATAGTGATTAACCTTGAAATTAAAAAACCTAAAAAAACTAAAATAAACCATTAAGATAAATAATCTTATTCATAGATACATTAAGAAAAACAACTTCTCCCTCCTCAATTATTTTAAATTTTATTTTCAGTTAAATTTATGCTGCAAACAAGTTAGTACCAACATAAGTAAAGAAGTTCTGAAGTTTTTTAGGTTGAATATAACAAAGTGGTATTTTTATATGATAAAAATCATGGGCATGAACATAAAAGTCAATAGTCTAAACTTTATAGGTTTTCATGATATGTATTTGCCATTTTATCATAGTGTAGGAGAGATAGTGAGTGAGATTGTAAGGATGTCTAAATATAAATTTCATCCACATGGGTATATCTCTCAACAATCATGAATGATAATGATTATTTTTTAATTTTTATTAAACTATAGAGACTAATTTTTAACATTCTTCAAAATATATTGACTAAAATTTAATTTTCATCAAACTACAAGAACTATATGTATAATTTAGCCTAGATTATATTGTTTTTAGTACAACAATAATATTGGGAGGTTGTGATATAATTTAGCCTAGATTGTTTTTAGTACAACAATAACATTTGGAGGTTGTGATATTTAAATGTTTATGCACTTAATCAAAGATACAATATAATAATCACTATAATTCATGCATACAAATTATTTGAATATCTCTATGGTTATGTATTCATAATTTAAAGTAGTTTTCAATTCAACAACAGTAACTTTTCAATAGATTAGTTATCCTTAAATTAATTTTTCACCACAATCTAGCAAGTCGGTTTATTGTTTGATAATAATGTACTTCAATATCACGGTTACAAGTTCGATCATCAGAATTGTAACTTCATATTTTATACACGTTTGAAATTTCAAACAGATATATGCAAGGCATAGTGGAAAATAAATATTCAAACTCTCAGCGTCAGTTACTTTCATGGTATCAGCAATATTGTTTTTTAAAACCATACTATATATTAATGAAATGTAGACGGTTAGTCGGTCACTTAGCAACCACTTCTAATTATTTAATTTTACCCTCACTCTAAAAATATATATTTTATTTTACACCTAAGTTATTTGTACTATATGAAATTGAATTAAAAACCTATAGTTCTGAGCTTGGCACGAGTTCTCTCATGTGTTTGACTTGAATAATCTCGAGCCAAGAAAAGGTATAGTCAACTTAAAGTTGTCAATTATGTCAATTTGTTGTCCAATCTACGTATCTCATAAGTTGTAATCAAATCATTTATAAATTCCTGTCGTTTAAGGTAACCCAATCCATGTTTTCTTAATTTAAAGAAAACATGATTTCTCAACCATTATGGGCTAGCTCAATTGATCATACAAGGCTTTGAGGTACATAAGATGATAGGTTCAAATCCTATGGTGGTCAACGGGTTTCCTTGGCATCCAAATACTGTAGTGTCATGCGGTATGCCATGTAATATTGGTCGAGGTGCGCCTTTTAACTCAAAAAAACGCAATTCAATTCAACTTTTAAATTTTAAGTTGGGTAGTCCAAGTTCGTCCGATAATCAATTTTCTTATATACCCTTTAAGTTATATAGCTACTATAATAAAATTTTACAAATATATTTTGAAATGACAATTACAAAAGAGAAAAACTTATACCTATGAATTTGTAGATAAACTTTACATTTTATTTATGTTGCACCATAAATACTACACAAATAATTTATTTTTTAATATTTAAAAAATAAAATAATTTTATGTGATATTAATGCTACCACATCTACAAAAGAGATAAAAGCTTCTCTACCCATAAGTTTTGTCCTTACAAACTCATATTTCTCATTTATTATAAAGTAACAACATATATTAGTTATATATTTTATCAAATCCACAATATATTAAAAGATTCTGAATTACAATTATCTTACTACAAGCAATCAATTCATTCATGATTAAAAGTGACAAATGAATCTTATACTTCATTGACCGTCAGAAAAAGTGTTTTTATATAATTTTTTTGAAACATCAAAAAGTGTTTATACATACACACTTTTGACCGTTCTTTTCAATAAGATCAATCATAATGAAAAAAAAAAAAAAAAAAAAAGGGAATATAGCGAAAATAAATTAATTTCTCTACGTTTTTTTGAACTATTATGCGAAAATAACAATAATATTAATTTTTAAAAATGCACCATTTTCTGAATTTTGTTAGTCCATGTGTTTTGGTACCCCAATGTCCATCAATTCAACATGCCTCTTCAAATGGTTAAAAGCTGACTCTATGTGAAAAAATATGAAAGCAAATATTAAAGTGCCCTTTGAAATGGTGGAAAGCCATTGGCTCTTTTGGATTTACACTGCTCATATTAAATCACCACATAAAATTCCAATTATAATTACTATTTTCTACAAAAGGAAAAAAAAATGTGGTTTATGAATGGTTCTGTTTAATTTTGAAGATCCTTCTTCCCTTTTTTTTTCTTTTTTCTTTTATAATAAAAAACCAAGAAAAATAATGTGTATTTTGGATATGCTCTCATTATGTTTGAAGACAAAAAATAATGCAAGAAAAAAAATCTTCTATATACTTAATATCACTTATTGGGAGATTATGTTCCTTAGTATATATAAATAAAACAAAGCTTTTACATAATATTTTTTCTTATTAATTAGTGGTAGTAAAGAAAAATAATATTTTACTTTTCCATATTTTTGGTGGGTGCTTTTGAGATTTTTTATATATATGCTTAATGCCTTATGTTTTTGGAAACCCATATTCTTATTTCCTTAATTTTTATTCACTAATTTTTATCCATGTGTATTTTATCCAAACTCAACTTCACCATATTCATCCAATGATTGTAAACTTCTTTACCATTAATGATTTGTAGAATGTTGTAAATTCTAAAAAGAAAATGATCCTAAGATCATAATGCTATATATAAAAGAACTAGAGAGATGAGAATATCTTATTAAAAAATAATAATAATAATAATAAAAAACTAAGAGAACATCTAATTCCATTATGAAATAAAAAAAAAAAAAAAAAAAAATTAGTAGATGCTTGAGTTTTGTGTCCATACACATTTTAAATTTATTTGGTTAGTAATTTGACACCTGTTATAATTAAATATTTGGAACTGGCTTGAAATAGTTTTTTTCGCATAATATTTAAATAGCAAAACTATGGTACCACTTTTTCAACAAAAAAAGGTACAATTATGGTACCACATCCAAATTTTTTTTTTCTTTCTGAGATTATAATAATTGGGGGGTGGGGAGACTCGAACCCAGGACATTAAAATTATTAAATATACAACAATGCTGGTTGAGCCATTACTCGGTAGTACCACATCCAAATTTAAATAAGAAATTAAGAACAAATATTTACACAAAAAATCTACTAAAATATATATATATTTACACAAAAAAATAAAATACAGTAAATTCTTTATTAATCAAATATCAAAATAAAATAAATAAGTTTGGAAAAGTAAGCTTAAATAATATAAATAAATGGGTAGGAATTATGAATTTTATATTTTTCTTTTTTCTTTTTGACGAAGTAATTTCTTTTATTGACAACATTAAGCATTTGCAAGTTAATAGTATTGAATTTAGCTAAATAATAAAATGAAAAAAAAATGTTGATATACAAATAAAATTGTCCTCCATTAGTCAAACGAGGAAGAAAAGTTTATTTTAACTCTCAACTAAGTGAAAAAATGATAATTTAATCAAATTTTAATATGATATTCATTTATTCAAAATAAGTGAAAGATGGTAATTTAAGCAAAAAAATCTATGTCATTAATTAAAGGGAATTTGCGTTGTATGACAAATTTCCTAGTCTGCATTAGAATTATAGCAACTTTTTAAAAATATTGCAAATA
>JBBMEF010042207.1:0-13929 GCA_037832685.1 Sicyos baderoa
AATCAGATGCATGTGAATAATCTTTATGAATATACATATATTCCAGAACGGCACCAACATCCAGATTTTTATTGGGATTCACACATTTCAAGCATGGACAACAAACCACATTTGACCCTTTCGAATATCGTATTGCATTCTCTATAAAAAATCTCAACTCCTAAACTATATTCGTGTGAAATTTGGTCGCTAAGCATCCACGACTTATCCATCGCCATCTTTCTAATACTCAACAAAAGCAACTACCTACACGAATATCAAAACTACAAGACTTTATAACAAACTATTCTAAAACAATACATATTAAGCATATATATTCGAACTATTGATCTAAAACAAATGAACTAAAACCACAAAATGCAATACTAATACTAAAATGCCATATATACTAACCTAACAAATTTGCTTAATGAACGTTGGCCTAACGATCAACAAGGAAATGGGTTCAAACCATGGATGTCTTTTAGGACTAATATGTATTGGGAGCTGCAATAAATGTATATGCTAACATACAAAAGGAACGACCAGACCACTTTATGAGTTTTTATAGGAAACAATTTTAAGAGGGAACCCAACTAACTACCATAACTAAACTATTCGCCATTTTCTACCATTAAAAATGTACAATTTAAGCCATTGATGAATACCATCAAGCAACAGTAATTTCTATAACACATTTATCAAATGAATATAGAACATTGAAGTGGAACTACACCAGCATAAAAACTACTCTAAGTTGTTCCTGTTCAACTGAAAAGAACCAGAAAATCTTCAGTCTACTTAGACTTTTCCATAAACTCAGATTTCTCAGTTTTTTTTCCAAGTGAAAGCTAAATCTTTGATTCTTCCATATCATGATGATTTACTATGCAAGAATGAGATGAAGAACAATGAACAGTCAAAATTTTTGTTATCTTAACAAAGCAAACACGAAACTCAAACATCAATAAACAATAGCAGCAACGATTTTGCGATTTTACAATCGAACTCACCAGAATACAGTGGTCACGGTGGTCGGAGTCGGCACGAGTTTCGAAAGTGGGCGCAAATAGAAGAGTACGGTGACTGTGATGGAGGAGGTGGCAACGAAGGGGCGGAGACTAAGGTACGACAACTGTGATGGAGAAGGCGGCCGGTTTCGAGGAGGCGCAAATGGAGGAGGTGGCGTCGGAGGAGGTTGCGGAGGAGTACGGTGGTCGGAGGAGGCGTCAGAGAGTAAGGTGGTCGGAGTCGGAGGGAGTAGAAACTTCGAAGACGGTAGTCGGAGAGTTATGACTCGGGAAAATCGTGAATGAGTTTGGAGGGAAAATGAGAACGTTATGTAGGAAGGCGTTTATTACGACCGCGGCCGGTCATAGAAGATCATTAATGACCGTTGCTCTATTATGACCGACCGTCGGTCATAATAGAGTATGATATATTATGTCGGTCGGCTGGTCATAATAGATCTTCAAGGACGGTTGGTCTATTATGACCGGCTGGCGGTCATAATAGAGCTCGTCTCAAATTTACATTGATGACGGGCAAGATATATGTCTGTCACATTTCTTCAAACTGGTCATAGATTCCTCCGTATTTTTTTAAAAACTTTTTTAAAGTTGTTACCGTTGTTCCAAATTCTACTGGTGATTGAATTCTATCGGTCGTGAAAGATTGTTTTTATTATAGGTTGATTCATATTAATAATGCTAAGATTGTTTTTAGTTCAACAAATTACTATTTTTTATATATATATACAAAGCCCACTCTAAACCGAATCGTGTTGAATTAAACTTTCTCGTTTTCATTTGAGATACGACAAGGAGAAGAGTTATATTTTTCACAAACCTAATCATTGTTTTATGCAACAAATGAGGAATCTATTGGTGAATAAATTGTGATGGCTCAACCTCAGGTTCTAAAAATAAGAAGTTTTTAAGTGGAAATTTCTCTTTTCTTCTCTCCATTTAGCCATTTTCTTCCTTGTAGTTATTCATTTGAGAATTTCCAATCCTAACCTCCAAAAGTTGCTCTTTTTCAACATTTTCATTTGCCTATTTCACCTAACTTTGCCTTTGGTTGAGTTTCGAGACTAAACGACAGCGTTTCAGTGGTCCGTGCTTTTCACGCTTCCAAAAGCACCCCAAAAGAAGACAATGACCCCCTTACCACTCATTTCACATTTGTTCATGAATTTGTCGCTATTCTAACCCGCAAAAAAAAAAAAATTAATTTTTATTTTGATTTCGGGAATAATAGATTTTTGATATTTTATTAAATAACCTAAAATTTTATTTTAAAATCAACTGATAATAGAAAAATAATCTATCTCATTTTGCCAACAAAATTAATAGTTCAGCGACATCAATGTATATCTAATGATTTTAAGGTCTTGGGTTCAAGTTCTTCGCCCCTAATTGTTATAATTTCAAAAAAAAAAAAAAAAATCTAAATTGTGAGACCACACTTTTTAAATGTGGAATTCATAATAATAACTAAAATCATTGGATTTTTTTTTTAATAATAAGAAGATTGAAGTTACTTAATTGAAATCAGATATTCAACAAATCAGTTTATGTGATTCTTAAATTTAGTTTAATGTTTAAACATTTCCTATATAATTTTGCACTTTTATGAAATTTTAAAATGTTTATTTTTATTTTTGAACTTTACAAAATTAATCATTATTTTACTATATATATAAAATATGAGAGAGAACTGGTCATTTGTGCTCCTACATCTCAACTCATTTCCTCACAAACACACCTTGAAATTTATTTGTATTTTAAGGTCATTTTAAACTATTTTTCAATTATATATATTTTTCTAAGTATAAAATTAAGAAGAAATTACTTTTTTTTTCTTCTATGGATCCTTTAGAACTACTTTGTAATGTCTGAATCAAATTATCATTTGACTAGAAATATCATTTTTTTACTCTTCTTCTTTCTTTTGAATTTTATAGGGAGTTGAAATGCTTAATAATAGTTTAGAAGAAATATAAATTCGAATATTCTATCCACACAATTGTTGAATTAAAAAATTATCATTGAATTAAAAAACTTAATTATAGATCAATTGACATTAATTCATTAAATTTGTTTTTTAAACAACTCATCAAAACTTCAAGCTTTTTTTTTTCTTTTTTTCTTTTTTTAAAGTAATTTAAACCACACATTGTCAATTAAAATTTAAATTGGGTATTTAGTACATCTCCACTTCGAAAAAAGCATATTTTCCCGATGTAGTTCTAGAAAAAACTCGTGATTCTATAACATTTAATAAGACAATTAGAATGTACTCATTAATATAATGTATAGTTTTAAAAGCAAGATTAATCGTCAAAAAATTTAAAAATAAATAATAAAAGCAAGATTGACGTGGAAAAAGTAGAATGGATATTGACAAATTGGAAAAGGCAAGCATGTGCAGATCAACCAAAAGAATTATTGGGGTTTTATTTTATTATTATTATTATTATTATTTTTTTTTTTTTATTGGGCTTGAAGATTAGGATTGGAGGGTTGTGGTTTAGTTCATTTCATTTTCTCTCGTACTTCTAACAACCCTACACTATCTTCCTCGATTCCGCAAAACTACGTCCACTACGTATTTTAATAACGAATTGTAATACTTCTTTAATAAACAAAATCACAAAATTGATCAAATTAAATAAATACTCAAGCATATATTCATGGAAATTTATCGTTACCCGCACATTTCACTTCTCATATTATATTTGTAATATAATTTTTTGAATAATTCATCTATAGTACATAATTTTTAGGGGAATTTGTATGTATATTATATTAAGGCAAAAAAATTGCATAAATAGCAAAATAATGAAAATATTTGCAACAGATTTATAGACTCCATCAATTGTGTCTGGTAGACTCCATCAATAATGTCGGATAGACTCCATCAATAACGTCTGATAGACTCTATCAATAGTGTCTGGTAGACTCCATCAATAGTGTTTGATAGAGTCTATCAAATTTTTTTTGCTATCTTTGCAATATTTTTAAAAAGTTGCTATAATTCTAATGTAGAATAGAAAATTTGCTATAGAGTGCAAATTCCTCAATTTTTATTAATAATAGAACTCAATTAATAATAAAATAAATTTACTATTTATTAAACTTTCTGTAATAAAATTCAATAAGAGATAGAACCTAATTTTTTATCAATAATAAAAGTGGGTCTATTACTAATTAAATTATATTATTGATAAAACTTCACAAGTGATAAAACTTAATTTGGTCTTTTCTACTCCAAATCAATTACTATTTGTTTAGTTTTGATTTTGTGTTATAAGCTACAAAATTTTATCATTTTTATTATACAAAATCCCCAATATTCATGACTCTTTAGTTTATGTTATGATAAAACTTTTTTTTTTTTTAGAAAGCTTGAAATTAATTTGTTTCTATGCAGCTTATATATGGACGAGTTCATTGTACTTTGTAAGTAAATTTCAAAGCTATTTCATTTTTTTGTTCTAGAACTTCTATTATATATATATATACTGTGTTGTTATTACTTTATTGTCTAGTGTTTGTTTCAAGGATACTGTTGTTATTACTTCGGTGTATATATATATATGTATACTCGAAGTAGTTTACTAAATATAACCCTACAATATTTGAGATTTTAAGAAAATTTGTAAGAAAATATTTTTAAATGGGAGACTATATATCTTGGAACTATCCCCTTTTTATATTTAAAGTGTTTTTAAGCATTAAATCAATCTACGGAAAGAATGGTGCTCCGATGGTTTTATTATTTTGATGGTAAAACCAGTTTAACATTATGGTCACGAGTTCGATTCAAAAAATCGATATTTCTTATCGTTAAGAGAAATGAATTAAATATACAAAAGTAAAGGCGTAGTTTAATCTGTTTCTTGTTTGATATTATTAAAAGTAAAAAAAATGTATCTCAAATAATATGAGAGTCAAATATCAATTTTCGGACTCGAACTCGTGACCGAAAATTGATTAACCAAACAAGAAATTGTTAAAATAAAATTTAAAAAAAAAAAAAAAAATGTAGCTCACATATCCAATGGGAAAAATTGTCTGTTAATGATAATTCATATAGGAGACAATAATAATGAAGAATTGAAACTGAGATAAAAAATAAATAAATATCCTAAAAAGTGAGTTATAATATTTTTTTATAGTGTAGGAGTGAAAGATTTAAATGTCTGAGTACTATATAAATAATTTGAACATGACATTTTTTTCACTTGTTTAAATATTCAATGACCAATTCAAAAAAAGAAAAATAAATAAATTATTTTTTTTTTTGATAAGAAAAAAATAAATAAATTCAATGACTATAAAAATATGTTATTAATGTTTCTATCATGACACTAATTTAAATGAAGTGTTAAACTTTTCGTGATATCGAAAACAATAACTCTTATTTATAGTCTTATAAAGTGTTTATGATTATAAATAATAATGATTAGAGGTGAGTTTTGTAGTAGTGATATGAGTTAAATTATGAAGAATTTTAGTGTTAATTAATATTATCCTGAGATTGAAGCTCCCAACTCCAATAATTCAATGGTCGGAAACACTTTTGTTGACACTTCTCCTTCAACTCCCCTTCTTGCTTTCTTGTCCTGCCTTAAGTTCTAATTGTATTATATGGCTTTGATTTTTTATTACTATTTTTATAAGTCATCAGGTGTTTACAAATATAATTTTTTTCTTTTTTTGAAACAAGGTAATCACGCCCGTACATAGACTAAGTACCGAAGATATCGAATAAATAGTTTCACAAGTGAGTCTCGAACCTGAGTCCTTGAGGAGAGTATATCCTTAAAACCCAAGTCTTCAACTATTGCACAATCCTTTGAGGACATGTGTTTACTAATATCACTTATACTATTGTTTTCGTTGGCTTCAAATTTCTTATCTAAATCGCTCAAATTCTAATAAATTCAAATTTCAATTTTAATTTTCTCTTTCGTTGTACATATATCCACCCATACCTATAATGATAAGAAATTGACCCTTCTATTCAAACTTAGGTTAGCATGGTGTGTTTATTTATATATTTTTTATCTAGATATGACTGTGTTTTTATTGATAATGTGGAAACTAAAACAATAAATCCTAAAAAATATATCGGTGTATTTTTATCATCAAGAAATCATAAATTTAAATATATATTTTTTTATTACAATAATTAGAATAAAGGATTCGAACCCGACATTAAATATATAATAGTACCGGCGAGCAACTGAGTATACACTAATAATCAATCTTATTTATCGCTGAACTAAAAAAAATATCTTAATACAAATATATTTTAGTGACGTGAAAATAACATTGAACATAATACTAAAATTTTAAAAAATATATGATTTCAAAAAATATAGGGGATTTTTCATGTATAACAAAAATGGGGTAAAAAATTGCATCTAGCATCTATAGTATATTTTTATCAAAAATTGATTTATAACAAAATTTCAAGTGATTGACATTCCAAGTACCACGCAAGTTTTCCTTTTCCAATTTTCTTTTTTTTCTTTTCTTTTTTTTGTTGAATTGAGGGGAATTATAAAAACAATGAAACTATTGTATCATTATATTAAAGTTTTAACTTTAAATTGATCAAGCTTTTACTTGTAGCGAGCTATTTACTAAATCCAATTTTAATTAAAATTAGCTTGAAATTTATTATAGACTTCAATTTACATGGAAGTATAATGAATGACTAAATGGAAGAAACTCGAATCAAACTAAAACTTAAATCAATAATAATCTATTTTCACTCCATGGTCACAAATTCGATCGTTGGAATCGATATTTGTAATTTTCTTCTCTCAACTTGTACTCAAAACAAAAAAAAAAAACAATAATAATCAATTTATGAATATTACATAATTAAATACATTTGCAAGTTAGAAAAATTTGCATTTTTTAGATAAATTTGATATTTTAAAAACAAAACCAAAAAATAATAATAATTAGAAGATACAAAGTGGCCCAATGTTAATGAAAATGATTTTATTTTACAAATAAACACAACTTATTATAAAAATGTCCACATAAATAAATAAATAATATCATACTACCTAAAGTGTGACTTAAGGGGGAAATTATTTTTGGACAATTTTACCCTTCAAGTCACACTCTAAATTACAATTACAAACATGTCACCTAATTAAATTGTGTTTTAATTATTTAAAAATATTAATTATTTTTATAATGTAGAATATAAGATATTTTTTATTTATAAAAAAAAAAAGATAGTGATATTTTTATAAAATCTCATAGATTATGTTAAAATAAGTAAGCTCAAGCCCATTTGAAATACATGTAAACTTTATAAATAGATAGCAGTACTTTCATTTGAAGACGATGCCTTGAAATTTCAGGCTTTATGTTTTCAGAAATCTGGAAGACGGAGGCTTGAAATTTTAGGTTTTATATTTCCAGAAATCTGAAAGACGGAGGCTTGAAATTTCACGCTTTATGTTTCTATAAATCTGGGAGATAGTGACTTAAAATTTTAGATTTTAAGTTTACAGAATAGTTATTTTCTTAACATAAATGATTTTTTTAAAAAAATTTAATTATAAATTTATCTTTCATTTTTTTCATTAAATATTATATAACTATTTTATTAAATATATTCTTATTTTTTATTTTTTATTTTTTTGTAATTTCTTTATCTTCTTTAGTTGATTTTTTTCCGTTTTTTGAGTTCAAACTTTTTAATTGAATTGAGTATTAATATAGTTAAACAAAATGATCATAAATATTATTAATCTATAAAAATTAACTTATAGAATAACTTGAATGATATCTATAAAAAAGTACTTAAATGCATTTTTTTTTAAAAATTGTTTATTTAATTGTTTCATTCTTATTTGTAAATGTATAAATTTTGGAATAATAATACTTTTGTGATAAAGAAGATGTTACAAATATATGGTTTTATTATTTTCAAAAAAAAAAAATTATATGGTTTTATTTAATTTAGTTTGTTTTTTAAAACTATTTTATTCATATTAAAAAAAAAAGTATATTATTAGGTTGTAACATTTTATTTGTAGTTTTGAATAATTATTTTTATATCTTTATCTCTGTTTTTTTTTAATTATATATTATTTTTTTATTTATATTTACATTTACATTTATTTAAAATTTAAAATTAATAATATTAAAATGTTTAAAGGTGAGAAATTGAAAATTGGCTATATATATATATATATTATTATATTTAAATGAAAATTTTATTTATAAATTATAAAATAATATAAAAAATATGTAAAATAAACCACACGTGCATGGCACGGTAAAATTAAAATTTTCTAGTATATATAAAAAAGTTCACATACAATCATTTCACAAAAATTGACTATAACCTGCAACTTTTCTATAAAAATTTAACATTTGCAAACTATTTATTACCAGCTCAATTTTAATATTCAAAATAAGTAGTCTCATTCTAGTTTAGTTTTTTACTCTGGAATTTGTAAAATTATATTGGGCTCCATTACTTAACCATTAATAATACCAAACCAAACAATAATGCACACAATTATTTGCAATCGCGATCAACAAAAGAGGTTAGTTCATGAATCCAATAGGGAAAACTGTTATTATTGATATTCCATACTCTCTAAGGAGGCAATAATGTAATACTTGGAATTGAAATAAAGAAAAGACAACATAAAAAGTGGTGTTTTTTAGTTAACATAAAAAGTGGGTTATAAAAAGACCAAAATTGAAGAATTTTAGAGTGGAAAGAAAGATTGAGTCATCACCACACAAATTAACAGCATCAAACACAATAAAGTATTAGTGATATATGTTCCATTTCCTAACTACTGCTCCTACTACCCTCTTATTCATTTCATTATAATTCATATATTGTTCTTTTTATATACACATACTAAACTTTACCTCGTTCTTTGTCGATCAATAGGAATAAAAATTATAGCACATAACTTCAAGATTTAATATTTTGATGAAATTAATACTAAAATATTTTCTCCATTTACAAAATTTCAATGGTGTGATTTTAGCTCTTATATCTATTTTATTTTTTATGATTAAAAATATTCATTTTTTAACTCAATAATATTTAAGCTCGAAAGGTTTATTTTTTGTTATTAAGTCATACATGATGTCAATTTATGTTTCTTTTTTATAAAAAAAATATTCATTTTAAATCTTTATATACTCAACTTTCATTCATTTTAATTATTATTATATATTTGATAAGAGTCTTAATTAATTTAAATTTCCCTAGAGAAACCCTAGGGACTTTATCGCGAGAGAGGTAAGGTCGTCTTTTATAATGGCCTAGATTTTCGTTATGGTTCTTCAAGTATGGTTTTCGGTTGGGTCATTAGGTCGTTATTGCCCTTTTAGCCTTGAGGGGTATTTTAGTAATTCACCCTTGGGGTCATTTTAGTGATTTAATGAGTTGTGTGCTGCTTTTGTGTTTTCAAGGTAAGAAGGCTAGCTTTGCATTTTGGAATAGAGTTCCAAGTGGCAAGGAGGTTTAATCGATCAATTCATTCGACGCAGTTTTCATTCTTCGATTGTTCGCAAAAGGGAAAAGCAAGAGAGAACTCCAAATCCCTCCATTGATCTTCTTCTCCTTCATCTATTCTTCATTCGTTGCTCGCCTGCACCGTGCCACCAATCAGCCATCGACAATTGCCAGTGCAGACCGGTTGCAAGCCCTTGTACACGCCGTTTGTGCCGTAGCCACACGTTCGCGACAATTGCCCCATGCTTGATCGCAGCACACGCTCGTCGCTAGCCCGCTCACATTCTCACCGGTCTCCGCTCGACCGAAGTAGCCAGCGCACGCCATCCTGTAAAGACCCGACTCAAATGGGTCCTAAACCTAGGTTTTTAACCCCTCATGCATGCTTTAAAATCATACTTAAATGCAGATGATAAAAACCAACTTACAGAAAACTTAAAACATTCAACAGCACAACAGTAAATTAAGACATGTCCCTGTTTCCAAGCACTTGTCAAATACATTTCAAATAATCAACCCTGGCCAAAGTATTCTTTATTCAAATCCAAAACATAAAATCCAGTTATAACAGAAATCCAGAATTTATCATTCAACAACCTAAGAGCTCCGTGCCCTATCTACATGCAGAAAAAGTTCATAACATAAACATAAAACTCAAAGCAATAATCCCATAATCAGCACGCATCCTCCCTCAACCATCCTGTCGTGAACCCGAGTTACCTGGTGGAAAACCACTAAAATAAGGGTGAGCAACGAATTACTCAGTAAGAATCCCCAACCGAGGTACAATACGATAAAACCGATCATCTAGCAAAATGTATACATGCAACAACCACAAACACTGACTAGAGCACTTTCTCTTACTTTAAACTTAAAATTCAGAATGGGTGTCATCCAATGGTCTTACTCTTTGGAGTTATCTAGTAACTCAGAATGCTCAAGAATCTCAATTCTCGGCTTAGGCTCAACTACTCAACTAAGAACGGAATTGGTGTACTGTACTAAAGATCCCGAGGGAGCTCTCCACTCGGCGTTGTAATGAGCGTGCGCGCACATCGCATGCTGCTGCAAACCAGGTAGGTGTTGGGTCTAGGGCAAGCTATCCTGGTCCAGGTACGCATGCCTAAATGACTCGGATCGGTGTCACTGAACTATAGTGGTGTGAAACCTTGGCACCCATCTATGTCAGCATGTACCACCACAAACCTGAGGCTAGGATCCGTCCATGGCGGTTCTGCCCTAACAGGCGGCAGTCTTGGGCTACTGCCGACACGTTGAGATTGTGTCGACTGCCGGGGACGGGACCAAGCCTCGTCATCCTCCAGACCGTTGGGGCATTTAACAGTCTGCCACCCTCACCCAAGAATTGCGGACGAGGCTGCCTTCATGGTTAGCTAAACCATGTCGACGGATCAGGGACGGAGTACTCCCTCGCGCGTCCCTGCCAACGGGGCAAATTACTTTATGCATCCTCGCCCAGATGATGACTCCTAACAAGCTTCTATCTAAGAGTTCGACAACAACATTCATACTTAAACGTGCTCAATAGGAGGAAAGAACCTAGCATGGTACTACGAGTCCAGAAACAAGAAATAGAATTCAAACATGCTAGAAACGGAACAACCTAGCATGATACTAACATGAGAAGGAATTTAGAAAATCATGACAGCTAGAAAACAAGAATAATTTCACCTATCCACTAAGCATGCTCATAATTATAAAGAGACATACATTCAGCAATCACGGTAATAAAGCAGGGTCCACACAACCTTGGTAAGAAATCCTTACCTGGATTGGGAGACCAAAACAACACACAAGAACGAAAGATCTTAAAGGTGAAAAATCCACAACCAATCACCTAGAAAAACAATCACCAACAATAACGAATAAATAACTAAAACTACTCAAAGCAGCCCCTAAAAAGAACTTGGATAGCAGCTAAACTTTACCCAAAACAATCGCGAAGCCGGCTGCTCGATCGAAGGACGAAGGCACACACGAAGTGGCTGCGAGCTCGAGTTGTAGGCGCTGGCGCGAGACGGTCTACGACAGCGTTGGCGAATAGCAGCTCGGCTGGTGATTGCGTGATTGCGTGCAAGTGTACACGACCTGCAGTAAGCAATAAGTAAATTATCGTATTTCCACAGAGACTGGAATTTATCTAAGGTGGTGTTTAGAATTGAAATAAAAGGCAGTAAACAATTGGGTTTTTGTGTTGGATTTGATGATATTATGACTGGACAATAAGTAAATAAAAGTAAACAAACAATAGTTGAAATCTATGCGAGAAAAGAGGGGATAGGGTAGGTATTATGAGTATAGCAGAGATGTGTTAGTGAGAGTCATGCGGTAAGGAATTTCTATTACACTGCGCTAAACAACTTTTGCTTCTGCATTGGTTCGCATCAAGCCTGACTTCCTCTGCGACTTGAAGTAATTAAACTGAGAGCGCCAGATGTATAATAGTGACGGGTTTATTCCTAAACTCCAAATTAAAGTATAATAGACATAACACTAACCAGTTAAACATGCAATTTAGACTTAGATCGTTTCCTCTTCCAATTTACAACCTATTAGCTTGTGTGGATGGCCGGTCGACACTTACTATTAAATTAAGAACCTAAATTCCATGACTTAGAGCATCCTTCCTAACTCTCCCTAAAACATACTACTAACACTCACTTTTCCTTAACCTCGCCCTAAGGAGTTAGTTCATACCACAAATAAATAACACACATATAGTCATGGAAAACATGCTAAAATGTTATTCATTGATATGAAGTTCAAAGTAAAGAAAATAAACACAAATAACTCCCTGAGATGTTCCTCGTAGCCGAGAACATTCAAGTCTCACAATCGTTCAACTCCTCAAAATTTTGACCCTCAAACTATTACAAAAAGTTCTATTTATAATGCATGTTAGGTCTTCAATCTCCAAATCTCCAAATAAGGTATGCCTTTAATTGCCCGATCTACGCTTGCCAACTTAGTCTAAATCTGTCCGATTCGAAAATCCCTTGATTACAGCAATCCATCTCGTAATTGTCTGGTTAGTCAATTTCACGTTATCAAGAGTGATTCTTTCCTAAAGTGATTTTCCGTCGGCTTCTGCCTCATCGATCATGCGTCTTTTCCTCTATGTGTTTCCATGATTCAGCCTCGCATTGTCGTGTTGTCCTGAGAAAACAGTAAACTGAGTAAATCATGCGAAAGACAATATTTCATGCTACTTTCAGTCATTTCATGCGCTAAATCTCAAAGTTTGGCATTTAGTTCCACAGATGCTTCGCATGCGTGATTTACACTTCTTTTACTTATTTTATCTCACTATCAGCCGCATTTCTTATGAAAGTGTGACTAAAATGATGCCAAAGCATGCGATTATCTGACTCTATTTCAGAGTCATCAGTTGGGCGGACACGAAGACGTGCAGCACAGTCGGTTGGTGTGTCTTCTTGCGGCCGGGCGAACGAAGCCTGCAAGAGGAGTGGGCGTCGCTGGCTGGGTGTGGCGATTGCAGGCGGATCGGGATCGTGCGTGCGGGGCGTCGGGCAGATAGAGAACGGCACCAGCGAATCGAATCCAAACGCGGACAGCAGCTGGTTGTGATTGAAGAACGATCCAAAGGAAAAAAAACACGATAAACAACGGAACAACTATGAACCTCACGCGAGAACAAGAGGAAACAAACGAGAAACGAAACGGTCTTACCTTGAAAATCCACGAGACGAAACGACGTTCTTGGAACCCGAGCTTGAGATAATGGGGAGACGACCAATTACGAAAACACGTTGGAATGCGTGTGAGATGAGAGACCCCAACCTAATTCCTTTTTCTTTAAATTTAATTCAATTAAAACCAATAAATCAAAGCATCGAACCCCACCGCGAGAGCTTTTCTTTTCTTTAAATTTCCATTATAAAAACACTCCTTCCAAGCCGCGGTTCGAGTCCCACCAACCACAATTAAATCTCTTTACTTTCTTTAATCAAATTTCAAGTTCCAAACCTCTAAGGTGTTGGCATGTAGCTCGGTCTTGTTCTGTATTGTAAATCCTGACCGTTAGGGTGTTGGCATGTAGCTCGGTCTTGTTCTGTATTGTAAATCCTGATAGGATGACTTGTATTCTAGTGTGTTGAGCACGTTGTGACCTGACTTGGGCTTAGCATGTATCACTCTTAAAACTTAGCTGTTAGGTTGTTATCATCTAGAGGGTGAGAGGACACGACGTACAACTGTCCCATTGGGTCGGGACCGTTGAGGTTTGATTCCCGCCCTCAACAATCGGGATTGTTGTGTAGCACACTACCCCAGTGAAGCCTAGTTTGTAGCCTGTTAGTAGGGGTGAACTTGGGTTGGGTTGGGTTGAGTTGAGGTGATTTTCAACCCAACCCAAAAATTCGGGTTGGTCAATTCTCCAACCCAACC
>JBBMEF010042218.1:0-13927 GCA_037832685.1 Sicyos baderoa
GCAGAGAAGAAGGATAAAATGTGCAGTCACACTCATTGAATAAAGGAGGCACAACAGACAATAAATAGAGCAACCACGATAGGGAACCCTAGTACGGACAAGGATTAAGGAATACACATCAAATAATAAAGATAACATGCCTAAGCAGATAATTAAGCATTTACTTTAACAAAAAATATGTAGTTTTAACATGAAATGAAATAAAATTAAGTTGATTAATATGAAAAGAATTCCCTTGCCAAAAAAAGAAAAAATGGAATCACATCTGTGATATGTGAAAACATTTCAACGGTGGAGAATTCAGTGCAGTCGTGCAAATGAAGGGAAGTTAAGAGTCAACGGATTCCCTTGGAGTCGTTGACAAATGACATATGTTAACTCACACAAATATTTGTAGGATTTTTTTTTTTTAATAATTGTAAAAATTGACTAGTTGAACTATGTAAGTTTTTTTTTTGGAAATCAACTTGTAAGGGGGTTTTAAACGTTGTTATAGTTTTTAAATTGTAATTCTACCAAATGTTTATATTATTACCCGAAATGGGATTTTATTGTTCCATGGAAATTCAGTTCAACATTATGGTCACAAAGTTTTATCTCTGAAATTAGTATTTTGATCTTAATTATTTGAGAGCAATTATACCATTCAAAAACTTATTTTATTTTTGAAATTTAGTTAACATTTCTATATTTTTTCAAGGAAAGATAAATACATTGTAGAAAATATGAAGTAGAATGCAGGAAATTATGTTTCAAAAAGAAAAATGTAGTAAATTTAATAAAAATAAAGTTAAATTTCAAAAATAAAAAACAACGAATGAAATGGTTATCAAACGAGTATATTTTTTCTACTAATTTTACCGGATGAAATTGTGCTTCTAATATCACTTTCCATCCCATTAAACTTAACTTTATTATTAAAAAACTATTAAATATTCATTTTTATATTTAAATAAAACCTTCAATCATTCTCTTTCCATCACATTAAACAAAACTTTATCTTTTCTTTTCTTCCCCCCAAACATAAACTTATTTCACTTATCTTCTCTTCTCTTCCCAACCCAACCCATCCTCTCACAGCCAAACATGCCCTTAGTATCTACGTTCGAGTTGACATCTTTAACTTACCAATTAGTATATTATATAGATGTAAGCATCTAAAAATGTAGCATACCTTTTTAGGGTATCAAAAATAGGGTTTAAAGGTATTTATTATTTGGGATTCGGTCAGAATGAGGACTTGGGTGTCGGATGAGTTCAATTTAAGTCTAATAAAATTTGTAACAATTTACTTTAAACTAAAAAATATATTGTCTCAAAATTTTAGTTGAACTTGAATAGGAATTTTGAACTGAAAAGCTCAGTGACACAGTGATTTTATTGTTTGGTTGTAAACCACTCTAATACCAGCGTCATGAGTTCGAATTCTAGAAGAGTCGGTATTGTAATCCCCTAGTTTAATTTATATTAAAAAAAAAAAAAAAGGTATTTTGAATAAATGGTAAACTTCACTTTGGTACGATCAAATTAATAAGATGAACTTGAAATTGAAATTCGCTAAAAGCCCGTCCTCCACTTGGGAAGATGTCATTATTTTATTTGCTTCTTGGTGCTTCAAATCTAAATTGTTTCATGATTACGACATTGCTTCTATTGCTCTAAATTGGAGAGCGTTTTTGTAACTCTTTAGACTTTTTTGTATGCCCCTGACATACCATAATCTAAGTATCTTTTTCGAAAAAAACTTGAAATTGAAATTGATTGATAATGTTTTTTTTTAATGAAATTGATGGATAAAGAAAAAGAGCACAAAAAAAATGATCAAATTCAAGATTACTTTTTGAAATACAAACATTAAAAGTAGACATTTTGAAACTATAACGATTGAAATGGAGCAAAGATGGCCAAAATGATATTTTTGACGGTTATGGATAATAAATATCCACATGGCTTCCACATTAATATGATATTACTTTAAACATATAAATTTCATAACTTTATTTTTTATCATCACCCAAAATGTCTTATAATTCGAGATATTGTCTATTGTTTTATATTCCAAAGACATTTTTCTTTAACTTAAAAATATGAGATTTTTATCCGCATGCATTAGCAATAATTCTCTCAATAAAAGTACAATTTAAATCCTTGGAAACTTATCAACTTTGTTTATATCGAGAATATCTTCTCTCGAACAAAGTACACCGAGTCATACGAGTCTTGTCACTCCTTTGATTCCCGCATCGCCTAAGTCTAGAGTCAAGCTCTCATACAACACTTGTTAGGGACAAGAACATTTCACATATTCTCCACATCGACATGGTATTATTCACTTTGAATACAAGATCTTAACTTTATTTTTATCATCACATAAAAATAAATTATATCAATAAAAATGTTCTCCTCCGTTTATATACAAAAAATCTTCCTCTTAACTTAATAATGTGAGATTTTTGTTCGTATGCATTAACAATCTTAAACTTCATTTAATTATTGCATGCTAGATATATTTTGAGACATAACATTTAACTCGGACTCATCATAGAATAGTCTAGTGATTAAGTGGCATGTTTCATGACATTAATTGAGGTGTGCATAAACTAACTCGTTATAAAAAAAAAAAATTAAAAAAAAAAAACATTTAACTGGGGCCACAAAAGTTTGAAGATCCAATCACAATAAAAGTGAAATTGATTTGGTTGGGAATAGAAATTAGAAATGGAGATCAGCAGAGCTCAAAATTGAAGGAGAGATGAAACAAAACAGGCACAGAGGTAGCTTATTGGTAGCCTAGATTTTAATATTAAAAAAATTATTATATTAATTATTGGTGGCATTTGAAATTGAAGAAATGTGTTCTAAGAGGCAAGGAGTTTATTATTGTCGTTATTATTATGATTTTAATTTCAACTAGAAAATGGGGGAGTGAATTTGAACTTAATAATCTTAATTTGCAGATATATAAATGTAAAAATATTATTGATTAGATTCATTCACGATTTTATGGGCCTTTTTTTCCTCCCTCCTTTAATGATTGATTTAGACTAAATTTCACCTTTAATGAAAGCATCTATTTAAATTAGACATATCTACTCATGAGGGCCCTCCCCTTGCTCCCATCCCAAATGCATATCACAGTCTAAAGACTAAAACCAATTTCATTTCCAAAAAAAAAAAAACCATTAATTTTCTATTGGTTAGTTGATTTTGAAATTTAATATTATTACTTTAAGTTGTTACAAAAGGAAATTTCTACTATAATTTGGTAGTATAATCTGTTATAATGAGAAATATACAAATATTTATATTATTAGAAAATAAGGTTAACAGTTTATACGTATTAAAAAACATAAAAATAAATGAGATTTCAATCTAAAGCCTAATTAAGCATTTGATGTTTTGAATTTGAGAGGTCTAAAACATGCATTTGGATTATGTTGGAAAAATATCAATTAAATAGTTTAGATTAGTGAAGTTTAAGTTTTATTACATGGGTTTGATAAGATCGGAATTGAAACAGAATATCTTTCACAATGAAACCAATTTGACAGACTTAAATTTATTATAGCCCGAACAAGCATTACAATAAAAAGGAGAAAAAAATAGAGAAAGACCGAAAAATAATGGAAAAAACAACGCCAGGCTCACAGATTAATAACTTTTTGTTTTTTAACAACGCCATGATTCAACTCAGCCTAATCAATCTAACTCAATCCAAAAATAAAAGATTTGGTTAGGTTAAATTGTTCTAATGCTTAAGGTCGTTGATGGATTGGAGGATTGACCAACTCAAAATGTTAGATTTATTCAAAATGTTCCTCTGACCCTACCCAACTCGGGACCATGTACACCCCTCCTTATATATAATAATCTTCTTATTAACTAGATTTGGATCACACTCTCAATAATAGACTTATTATAATTTGACAGTAGGAGTGTAAGGCTATCAATTTTCTTGGTTCTTGGTTAAATTCGAGGTCCATCAACATATCAGTTAGTGTCTAATTAAGCGTATCACACATCTAATTAGAAGCAACATAAATCTTTATGTCCCTTGATCATATTTATAAAGTGGATTTAGTAACGAAAACTATAGGGTTTTAAAAAGTTACTAAAATTCTAGTATATGCTACATCAATATTTTATATAAATATCTGTAATTGTCCAAGTCCGTTTGCGCGCACTCGACAAATGTCACGAGACATATCATCTAACCCTATGACATTTGAATATCAAGAAAATTCGTAGAAAATTAATTTCTAGGTAGATATCCAACTATAAATTGAAATCCTCACTTTAAATATCTCAAAGTCTTTTTTTATTATTTGAATCACTCCATGATGATTTACACTCACGTAATTTCAAGTTAAGTTATGGTGTATTTTAGTAAGATGCTATTGTTCCATATTTATAATGGTGTTAAAGTAGGTTTTATGAGCTATCAATTACCCACAAAATCAACTGACCAACTTTTTATTTTATATCATAGGAAAAACGGAATCAACCAACACATATTATCCATGGTAAGCGTTATTTCCATTTTTTGTAGTTCCAAATTAGATTCCAAGTAATTGAAATTAACGAGGGAATTAATGCGTTGATCTTGGTAATTAATGAAATAGAAACTATAATGATTAATTCATTTCTAACTCACATTCAAAATTAAATGAGTAAAACTTGAGGCTAAAATCTCGGCATAAATAATGTTTCTAGCGAGTGACCCCACCGGAAAATAAATGAATTGCTGTTGAACTTTTCCGTCAACGAGAATCCGGTGCTGCCGTGCCGCCGCTTTCTCCGCCGCCAGTGGGCGTCGCCGGAGGCTGCCTCCGCCCCTCCACCACCACCGATAATTTAGTACGGTTGCAATATAAAAATATACAATTTAGAATTTTTATTTTGCGAAAATTTTCCCTTGTTTCTTCCCATAACCACGTGTGAATTAAAAGAAAGCAAAAGACAATTAATTTGTTATCTTTAGAAAAATTGAAGCCTCACCTAACTTGATTAGGAGAATAAATTTTTTTCTCACACGAGTAACACGGAATTTTGAAAGCGGGTGTTTTAAATAAAGTTGTCTGATATTAATTTGAGATTTATTTTTATTTTTTAAATAATAATTAAAGTTGTAATGCGAAGATCATATGATTCAAACTTATAATATTTTAGTTTACTAAATCATTCTAGGTTTTAATAGGATGTCTTTGACCAATCGAGATGGTTGATTATTGAAAGGTAGTAAATTACTTCAGTTTAATTAAAGAGATTTTTGTAGGAATAATCCAAATTGATAAAATGTTTATAATATAGGTAAATTTGAAAAAAAATTGCAACCATATCAAATATACGATATAAAATAATATTTTTTATATTGAATAACTAATATATAATACAATAGGATGAATATTATTTATATTGTATATTTAACTATGAATAGTAAATATTTTCAAATTTACGTATATCTATAATTATTTTGCAAAATTCGACTAGTGAGCACAATTTCCCTTAATTAAATAGGATTTGATATTTTTTTAATGAGAAAAGGCAATTGTTACCACTAACATTTGTTTATTTATTTTGAATGTTGCGGTGTAATTTCCCCCTACTTTTTAAATGTAATTCAAGTTAAATTTGTCTTCTCTTTAGTTCTGTTTTTTTTATTTTGAAAATCGGTTGACTCAAAAAGAGACTTTATATTGACATTATAATTTATAACCAAATGTGGAGTCAAAATAACTTCATAATTTTATTAATACTAACTATAATATAATAAATAAAAAGCCATCATAAAAGTAATGGAAATACTAAAAGACAGCCAACTTAAACCTAATTCAATGGATAGATTCTAACACAAATTAAAGGAACAACAGTTAAAACTAGGAACAACATAAGTGGACTCAAATCAAAGGAAACAACATATAAAATGATTAACTAAAATTATCCTTAATTATAAACCAAGATTAAATATAACCATAAAATTACAACATAAATATATCCTCAAAATAAGGACTTATTAGAAAAATATTCATGGATAAGGACTTATTAAAAAGTATTCATATATACTTTGATAAAAAGAAAAAAAAATATTCATAAAAATAAGGAATTTTTTGAACAAATCAATTAACCTGATTATATTCATAATGGAGTGACTTAAGTAGTCAAAAAAGATCTTAGATGTTCAAAGTGGTGAGTTTAATCGATAGTGACCACACATTTATAAATTAATTTCATATGAAATCATATGTATATATATAAAAACTAATAAGACCAACTTCTGTCCTCGAGAGGGTGACACAGTGAATGACTACTTGGGCTTTGGAGGTATGCTCCCTTCAAAGTTTCAAGTTCGAGACTCACTAGTGACTGGGGACAACGTCAAAAAAAAAAAATAAGACCAACTTCTCAAATAAAAAAAAAAACGAGACCATATATAAATTAATATATTGTTAATTTCTCTATATTTAAATCTTAACTCAATAAAAAAAAAAAAGAGAAGTATATATCACTTAATTATTAGATAGTATAAAGGGAATTTGTATTTTATAGCAAATTTTTTACTCTACATTAGAATTATAGCAACTTTTTAAAAATATTGCAAATATAGCAATTTTTTTATAGACTCTATCAAACATTATTGATGGAGTTTATTAGACACTATTGATGGAGTCTATCCGATGCTATTGAAAGATTCTATCGGACACTATTGTTGATGGAGTCTGTAAATGTGATTTTGCTATATTTATAAATATTTTTATTATTTTGCTATTTATGCAATTTTTTTTGCTGCAAATTCCCCTAGTATAAACTTTATCTCAAATCAAATGAGAATAAGTAGCTAATTTAATTTAGAGAAAATACAGTAAGTAATTTTATTTTATATTTTGATTATTATTATTATTTCTTTGTCGTCTCTTTATTTATATATATATATATATATATATATATATATATATATAACAAAGGACATTAAAAAGTTGATTAGGTGTTTGAGTTTTCATTTTAATTATATTCTTAAATAAAATGAAGGTATGTATCATAATAATCACATATATTGTATTTTAAAATTAACTTAAGTCATTACTTTAGTTAGCATTTTCTTATTTTACTAATTAACAATTTTTTTATTTAAAGAAGTATTATTGAAATATCTAAAATAAAACTGTTTGATTCTAAAATATAGAAAATAAATTAAAAGATCGAAACATAAAAGTTAAAAATATATTTTTCCTTTTATTTTGTTAATATATATATCTGCACTTTTCAATATGAGTTTATCAACCATGTATATATTTAAACCTAGGTTAAAATTTTTATCTTTGAGATTACAATAATTGTGGGGCGGAAAGACTCGAACTTAAGATCTCAAAATTATAAGGTGTACAACGATGCCGGTTGATCTATTGCTCGGTTGACAGAGTATCTATTATTTTAACCATTGGTAAAATCGAGATCTGAACATTTTGATCTTGGTTAAAATTAATTAGGAAAAAGTTAAAGAGGTCAATATATTAAAAGAATATAATTAAGAAGAATACAAAACAAAGGCAATAGTGGAAACAGGACGCAGAAACAAAGGTACATTCGATTGCGACACTTCCACCCATAGTATTCCCCCACCATCAACTTTTTCTTTTTCTTCTTCTTTTTATTTATTATTTTTTTAAAAAAATATTTATAATATTCCTCCTCTAAGAGCTTCATTATCTTAGGGTTTTTCTCTCTCTAACCCCATGCATGTCCAAACACTATTAATTTAAACCAATCAAAATGATAATGAAACTTCAAGATTAAGAAATTAGAATTGAGAGAGAGAGAAAGTGATAACAAAAAAAAAAAAATAATAAAAAAAAAAAGTTAAAGAAACCCTACTTGGCCTTTATCTTTTTTTCTATCTATCTTTCTTTCTCTCATTTCTGAGCAAGTCTCTCCTGTTGATGTGATTCTCCACCATCAACAACCTTTTACACAAAAAAGAAAGCTCTTCACAAGAATTATAACAACCATGGTTTTTTCTAATTCTCTCCCTCCTTATTTGGATCCTCCCAACTGGCATCCGGTGAGTAAATTCGAACCTATAACCTCGTAAAGAAAAAAGGGTGAAGAACAAAGAAGCTATTGGCTTTGTTTTCTTAAATTCTTTTAGCTTCCTTCTTCTCCAAAAAAGTTGCATTTTTTATCGGAAAATATTCCGACCCTTTTTTCGATCTCCTCTTGAATATACTCGTTATTTAATCTTTCTTTGTTTTTCGATTTTTGCCAGTTGACGAGTCGACAATCGGGAGGAAACCACAGTACCGAGGTTTCGGATCAAGTTTTGATATCTCCACCACCTGGAGGTGGTGGAGGTGACGGTGGTGATGGTAGCGGTGGTAGTGGGTCGATAAGGCCGGTTACAATGACTGATCGAGCTCGGTTGGCGAAGATTCCGCAACCGGAGGCTGGCTTGAAATGCCCTAGATGTGAATCTGCAAACACCAAATTTTGTTATTTCAATAACTATAATCTCTCTCAACCTCGCCACTTTTGTAAGGCTTGTCGTCGCTACTGGACTCGTGGCGGTGCACTGAGGAATGTTCCGGTGGGCGGTGGCAGTCGGAGGAACAAGAGGACCAAACCCCGGAATCGATCGAAGTCTCCAGCGGCCAGTGAACGGCAATTATTAGCTGGATCAGCTAATTCCACTGCTGCAGTTTCACTTTCAACTCAACCCCATTTGCCCTTTTTATCATCTTTACATAATTTCTCTAATTACGGCCTCAATTTGGGGATAATTCCGCCGCCAGCTCCTCCCTCGAGCGGTGGCGCCACCTCCGAAGGAGCAGACGCTCATGAATTTCAAGGTGACCATTGGAGATTACAACAAGCACAGCAATTCCATCTCTTGGCTAATGACCAAAACCCTAATTTGTTTTACAATTTTGAGCCACCCGAAAGCGCAGCGGCCCGGTACAATCTTGGCGGGTTCTCGAAATTAGGGATTGAAAATGACATTGGAATGACGATGGCGGAGACGGGGAAGGGGGAGGAGAGTAAAGGGATGAACTTGGGGAAGAATTTTCAGTTTTGGGTCGGTGGCAACGGTAGCGGCGGCGACGTTGATGCATGGAGCAGCGGTGGCAGTCTTCATGGTTTCTCTTCTTCCTCCGCCGGGCACTTACTGCGACAGTAATTTTTCTCAATCCTTTTAAATTTCCCTCCTTATCATTAAAATTTTCACTAGGGAAAGGAAAAAAAAAAAAAAAAAAAAAGAGAGATTAAACAAAACAAAATCATTAAAGGTTATATTTGCTGAACTGTGACTCAAAAGAGAGCAAAGAAAGTGATGATCAAAATGGAAAACAAAGATTGATTGGACCAGTCTAGGGTTTCAAACTTTCTAAGGGGTTTTATTTATTTTTTTTCTTTTGAATTTGGGTGGTGTAATGCTTGATTAAATTAATATAGGGTTTTTTCTCTTATGTATATCATTGGGAATTGGTAGTCTTTTGTAAGTGTAGGGGGTATATTACATTTACAAGGATGACCTATATAATATATGTTTAGTGTTAATTAATAACATGTTTGTTATGGTTATGTACTTGAATTGGAGGATATTTTTCTTCTAATCTTTGAGTTCTTGACTTCATGATTTATCGGGATTAGTGAATTAATACTTTAATTTGTTGTTTTGGTATTCCCTTTGAGCTATGGTTATCTACCTTAGGTTTTATCGCTCATTAAAATGCTTATATTGAAATCATTTACCTATCATTTTATTTGACTTATTTTATTTTTAATATGATTTAGTTAACTTATTATAATAAATTTAGCATAATTTTGTAGTTATCTAACCCCAATTTTTTGACGTGAAACCTCTATCATATGGGTTAAGATAAAAATCTAAGGTAATGTGCATTATCTATTTAGATATATTGTACTCTATTCTAGCTAGGAAGAGTGTTTCTTATACATAAATTGCAAAAAAGAAAAAGTTTAAAGGGTCTTGGATTGTGTGCCATGCTTAGATTCCTTTGATTTTGAAGTGAAAGTGATCTCTTTTTATCTCTCTGTCTGATGTTGTTTCAAGAACCCTAAAATAGGATTTTTTTTAAATTTTTTTTTTAACCCTTAAATAGGAGAGCACATATTGATGATGATGATATTATGTTTTATGCTTAAATTTGCTTTTTTGGGCTCCATTGGGATAAACAATTATTAAAAAGTTTGCAAGCTTCAAATTAAGTAGATTTTGTTGATTAGTTTGTCAAATTCATTGTTTGTTACTATATATATTTACTCTGCAAATTATAAATATTTATACACATTGGTTTGAATAATCTAACTTATATAAGTTGTATGCTAATCAATATCATTGAACATCCTCTTTAAGTTTTTTTTTTTTTTTTTTTTTTTTTATTGTAATCAATATGATGGTATTATTGATCCTTTTAACTTTATTGAGACCATGAGAAAATTCAGTTTGAAAAACTCTAGAGGGGGGAAGGGAAAGAGAGAGTAATAATGATGAAAGTTTGTTACTTTGAGAAGGGAAAAGTACTTACTCTTGCAGTGTTTTTGAATGTGGGAAAGGGAAGCAGAGAAATGATTATGAAATTATAAGAAATTTGACCCCCAAAAAAACAAAAAGAGAGAGAAAAATAGTGGGGAAATTACTTATGTTTGTTTTAGTTTTCATAGAAAAAGAAAAAGGCAACAAAATTTCACTCAAAACCATGCAGTGAAGTTGAAGTGGGAGTTCAAAAACAAATAAAATTGAAACTATATGCCCAAAATCTATAAACTAAAAATGTAGTTTTATCTAAAACAAAATAAAATAAAAAGGTTCAAATACTTTTTTATCTCACATTCAATTAATTTAATTTTTTGTAGTACATATTTGGAGGAGGGGACCAACAAAATTCTACTACCATTACTTTAAAGTAATATAGTTTAGCACCAAATAAGATAATCAATTACATCACAAAATCATTCGATAATAATATATTTTTTATATAACCTTGTTTGAGGTGAGAGATTCAAAGTAATATTTTAATTATTAAATTAAAGATACATAAATTAATAGAGAAAAACTTGTCTAGCAAGTGTGGGGTTAAAAATCAGTTATGGGGGAGAAAAAGAGTCAAAATTTTATCATAAAAAAGAATAATAAACAAACTTAGCCCTTTTTAATCCCACCTCATAAGTTTTTCTCTAAGGAATATGTTTTAAAAATAAATTAAATGGACATTTAAACTAAATAATAATTAATTTTTATTTGTAAAAGATAACAGAGCTCCCCCACGTGGTCAAAGCTGACTACAAAAGCAAAAATTCCTCGGATTCTGTCTGATCCTTTGTTATCGTTTTTGTCACCCTCTCTCTTTACTCTTTACCTTCCTTTTTACCATTTTAAATCACCCACAAGACATGGCTTTTTGGCTATGGTTTCATACATTATTTATAACCATGATAATTTTAGGGTGACATTTCTTTAATTAAAATGGGATGAGTTTTTTTTAAAGAAAATGAAAAGTAAAAATAATCTAAGAAAGAAATAAGTTGAGTCATATACCTGTTTGTGTTGACAATCTCACATTGATAAAATGAAAATATCTAGGTCTTTATAAGATAGGTCGACTACTCCTCTTATCACCGATTGATTTTGAGATGGATATCCACACTATTCACACCTTTCATCTAGACTATTTTTACAAATAGTTTGAAAAGTTTAGGCCCCGTTTGATAACCATTTGGTTTTTTGTTTTTTGTTTTTGAAATTTAAGTTTATTCTCACTCAAATTTACTATAATATCTTCCAATCTTTCTACAATATATCCATATTTCCTTAAGAAAGTAGGAGGATAATAACCAACTTTTAAAAACAAAAAAAAGTAGCTTCCAAAAGTTTGTTTTTGTTTTTAAAAGTTGGTTAGTATCCTCCTACTTTTTTAAGGAAAGATGGATGAATTGTAGGAAAGGTGAAAGATATTGTAGCAAATTTGAGTGAGAATATGCTTAAATTTCAAAAACAAAAAACAAAAAACTTAATGGTTATCGGAAGGGACCTTAATTTCTTTAATTCTTTTACATTTTTTATTGAAAAAAACTCTCCAAGTGTCGTAAGATTCAGTTTAAGGATTTATATTGAGAAGTTATTTGAATAATTAAAAATTGAGAGCTATAACCAAAAAAAAATTTGGATGTATTTTTGTGTAGAGGAGTTAGAGTCAAAATCTTGTTTCGTTGTAGATTTAAAACGAGTAGTTATTTTGAGTAGTTAAAAAAATGATTAGAAATGAGTTGTTAGAATTGATTGAGTAGTTATAAATGAATGATTAAATATGAATTGTTAAAAATGAGGAGTTATTTTTAAAAGTAAAAATCAGAAAAAAAATTGTAAAAACTTATTTAAATATAGATTTTTTAAAAAAATTATTAAAATTTTCATCTAAATCCTACTTAAATACGTCAAACAAACATCCCAGACATTATGTATAAGGGAGTCTACAATTTATTTATGTAGCATTAGTAGAGCCACATATATGTATACATTTTTAATTGATTTGTAAATTAAATTTATGTGGTCTTAAGGATATTATAATATAGGTAAATTGTAGAGTGGAGAGAAGTTTTCCTCATTTTTGTTATAACTACAAATATTCTTTTAAAATATGTAGACAAATTTTGAAGAATTTGTCTTTTAAAACAATTTTTGTTTTTCAAATGGAGTTAAAAAATTATAATAAATTTGATATGCAACACATGTTTTATATAATTTGGTTGAGACGCATAAAAACATTTCAAAATCTATGAAAAGAAAACGACGGCAACATTTATTCAAATTTAACATAAATTTTATCTCAATTTTTTTTAACATAAATTGACACTACGTATCCAAAATAAGGGGTAGTTTGAAGAAATAAGAAGTTTTTTTTTTACATAAATGTCGAGATTTCCCTCATAATCAATTAGCCATAAGAGAAATAATTTAATATATTTTGTTGCATATATGCCTTAACGCATTGATGCCCCTGCGATTACTAGTCCGGAATCTTGCTGCGAGCGCATTCTGCTTTGTACGACCACATCTGCATCAACATTCGTTTCTACATCTGCATCTCATTAGACACATTCTGTAATTAGGATTTAATGAGGGCGCATATATATGCTCAAATTAAACTCTATCCATTTATGACTTTCATTTTGTGTCTAAACTCTGTATTACGACATTTTCTCTGAATAAACGTGTTCTCCCTTTTCGCCCGTGGATTAGCTTACACAATGTTAGTGAAGCACGTAAATCCGCTTATTTTTCCTGTTCTTCTCTTATTTCTCGTTTTCGTATTATGTGTTTTACGTTTTCGTTTTGATTGGTGACTGTCGATATATTTCATAACATATTTTATAAAGATGTTAAAAAAATTCTCATCTTTCTGATGTAAGATAATTGTCACAAGGTATGTATCTAGCTCTAACATTAATTAGTTGAGCTAAATTTAGTAAATCCATTTTATATTACTTGTATTATAGTTTTTATTTTGTCAAATTGATTCACTACAAGAAAAAGAGCCTATGGCGACGGAGGCTATGCCGACGGAAACAGACTCCGTCGGCGTAGATCACCTATGGTTACAGAGCAGATACAGAAGGTACAACTATTTAAAAACTTATACAAATTTCTATCATTCTTTTATATTATTTCACTAATATATATATATTTGTAGTAGGTAGTAGTAGCAATCGAAGGTTTCGTGGCCATTCAAGAGGGGAAAAATTGGATAGACGAGTCTGTACTGATGGACACCGAGTTACGGTGCAATTCAGTATGGAGAACAGAAAGGTGGTGGGGCAAGATTCTACTACTTTTAGCCACCAGATTGGGGTTCTGGTACGAGAATCATTTCCGGTATGTATATCGGAATGGTCTGAGGTAACTGACGAACTAAAG
>JBBMEF010042229.1:0-13927 GCA_037832685.1 Sicyos baderoa
TTGCATATAAATCTGGAAAGTTCATCTTAAGCTCACTAGAACCGAGCCAAACATCATGCCAAAACAGGCTTTTAGAACCATTCCCAATCTTTATAGAGGTAACCGGATAGAGTTTATTCCAATCTTTGAGGATATTCAGCCAAGGATTTCTCAAGCTAGAAGAAGCTTTCCGAACTAAACGCCAATTACCGAAGCTACAACCGTGGATGCTTGTAATGACCTGACTCCAAAGTGCATTGTGCTCATTATGATATCTCCAACCACATTTGGCAAGCAGAGCTGAGTTTTTCAAGTGGATTTCACCAATACCCAAACCTCCCATAGATTTTTCCTTTGTCGTTATGTTCCATCTAACCATATGAGAAAGGCTATTGGAGCTTGAGCCAGCCCAAAAGAACTTGCGAATCAATCTTTCAAAAATTGTGGAGATTTGAAGAGACATTCTGAAAAGTGAGAGATAGTAAAGAGGGATGCTAGAGAGGACCGAGGAACAAAGTGTTAATCGACCTCCTCTGGAGAGATAATAATGTTGCCATTTATCCAATCTTTTCTGAATTTTGTCCAACACTGGTTGCCAAAATGATAAGTGATTTGGATGTCCACCAAGAGGGAGGCCGAGATATTTTAATGGAAAATTCTCGACCTTACAACCGAGTCTAGCCGCTTGATTAAATAAGGAAAATATATTACAATAGGATAATATCCTTTCTCAATAATATCTCAAATACAAGGTAATAATCTAGGAGTCTAATATGGAAAATAACCAACAATTTTGCATATACGCTACCTTTTCTTGACAAACCTCAATAGCTATGGATATTTTAAATGAAAGCAGTCCTAGAATCTATGTTTCTCTTTAGGCCTCATTCTATGTTTCCACAACTCAATAGCTATGTTCAAATAATACATATAAGATTAAATATAATAGTATGGGCCATCATCGCAAGGAATCTATGTTTCTCTTTAGGGAGTTTGTATCTTTGAGCACTATTTAGTCTTTTTATGGCTTCTAGTGACTTTGTTTCTCATTTAATCCATTCTCTTGTATTAGTCTTTTTGTTTTGAGTCTTGTTTTTATGCATCTTATTGTATTTTTTATTTGTTTTCTTCCCTCTTTTAGAGGTTTGTTCTATATTTTTCTCCCTTGAAGCTTTGCTTCTTTTCATTTACTTAATGAAAATTTTGTTTCCTGTTTAAAAAATAACTATTGTGTATGTTATCTTATTAACGAGTTTTAAGGGGGGAGCTTTTTAGGAACTACTGGTCAGGATATTTCAATATATGTTCCTAAGGCTTAGTGTACCAAGATTGGATATAGTTTTTATGTTGTTTCCCTCTTCATATATTTTTCCTTTTTCTTCGTCTTCTTTTTTCTCTTGGGTTTATAGGTGCTGAGAACTTTCTTTTTTCAGCTTAATAAACTGTTCCAGTTATTTTTTGGTGACTGATTTAAGAAGCCATACCTTCATTTTATGTTCTCTTCCGGAAGAAATTGAAGTGCTTACCTTGTATTATGAATAGGTATGCATCAAAAGAAAATGATACATGGATTCGTGCCCTTGCGAAGGATTTCACCATTGAGGCTGGTTCTGGTTTAGTTATTCTTGATCCAGTTGATGTGTCTGGGGGATATACATCTGTCAAGGACAAAACTAATATGTCTCTTGTAACAACTGATATCTGCATCCATCTTTCATTAAGTGCAATTTCTCTCATACTTAATCTGCAAAGTCAAGCTGTTGAAGCATTGATGTTCGGAAATGCAGCACCTCTGATTCCCTGTACCAATTTTGATAAGCTTTGGGTGTCTCCAAGAGGTTCTTGTTTTACTGGAATAATTAGAATTATTTTTGCCATATAATTTATTTTCAAGTTAACTTTACCTACTAGTAACCCTTTAGTTAACAAAAGATTCTGGTTAACTGGTTTCGTTTCTTGTTCTGTAATGAATTGGTTACTCCTTTCATTCTTACAAAGGTTTGTATATTTATGCAGAAAATGGGTCCTCTTATAATCTTACCTTTTGGCGTCCTCGAGCTCCGTCAAATTATGTTATATTAGGAGATTGTGTGACTACACGGTAGGTCTTCTGACCTTTGTATGAGATAAATTTTTTAGTTCGTATCTTTGTTACATCCTGTTCATAATGTCATTATATTTTCTTTCTGATTATCTTTGCCTCGAGAGTTCTTAAATTTGTTTTGGTTGTAAGTTGTAATAGTGGTTCGTGTGGATGTTGGTTTTATTTATATTTTGCAGTAATAGAGGCAATCAAGTAAATATCAATCTGTGTGATATATTTTCCTTTTCTGGGAAAAAAATTGAACAGTTTTCTGGACGTCAAAATCCCAGATAACTTTTACCTTTTTCCTGTCATGTATTGGTAAGAGTGCAGCAGGACTGTTCAAGGGGTTAACTGGTACTATTTTTTTTTTTTTTTTGAAACGGAAACCCATATTAACTGGTTAACTGGTACTATTAAGCATACCTACTTTGGTACTATTAAGCATACCTACTTTTACAATGGCAACACAATGCATGTAACAATGTCAAACATGTGATTGCAGGACTAATAAATAATAATGATACTGAACTATTGAGTTGAGTTAGCTTCGGTGGTGTAATCGAGAGCTTGTGACTAAATAGTCGTTATATTATTAGATGAGAGGCAAGACCTTTATATAAGTGTTACAATGGGCCGGACAGGTCTAGATCTATTAAGCAATAAAATATCCTAAATGCATATATACATAACAAGGGGAATAGCATCTAAAAAGAGGAAAATTCCAAAATTTACAGTTAACTTATTTTTGGTCAAAGTATGTTAAGTATTTATAGATAGTGTTCCTTTCAATATTTGACTAGATTTTTTTTTTAGAAGAATTTGGGTGCACCCCGGGGAGCACCCCCACCATGATATCACTCATGTGCCACACATCTCATCTCTCTTTACTTACTTTATATTTATTATAAAATAATTAAAAGAAAAAAGAAGATGTGTGGCTCCAAATAAATGATATCATGCTACCTGGTTTATCCTTATGTTGCCTTGTAATATTTTATTAGATTTTTCTCCCGTTATTGATGAAAATTTCATTATTCATTGAGGTTCTCTATATAAGCTTTTATAACTTTTTTTTCTTCATTTTGGTATACAAATGTATCAGGCCAGTTCCTCCCTCACAGGCAGTAATGGCTGTTAGTAATACATATGGACGTGTGCGGAAACCTCTTGATTTCCATCTCATAGGTGTATTCTCAAGGATTCAAGGATTTGAATTTGATGAGAAAACTGATATTGATTGTTCCATTTGGATGCCTGTTCCACCTCCTGGATACAGAGCGGTAGGTTGTGTTGCACATGTTGGAAACCAGCCACCACCAACCCATGTTGTTTATTGCATACGTTCTGACATCATCTCATCGACAACTTACTCAGAGTGCTTGCTTAATTCTCCGTCAAATTCATGGTATGCATCTGGGTTTAGCATCTGGCGTATGGACAATGTTATTGGAACATTTATTGGCCATGCTTCAACTAGTTGTCCTGAGAAAGACAGTGCTTGTGATTTGAATCATCTTCTTAAGTGGAATTCAAATCCTGATTACACTTTCTCGAAGGACTCTTCTTCTAATTCTACATCTGGTCATACTGATGACACTTTAAGTCATGATTCAAGCACTCAGAGTTCAACTTCATCAGGATGGGACATTTTAAGATCTATTTCAAAAGCAAGTAATTGTTACCTCTCAACTCCCAACTTTGAGAGAATATGGTGGGACAAGGGTAGTGAAGACCGTTGTCCAGTTTCAATATGGAGACCTATGGATCGCCTTGGTTATGCTATATTAGGAGACTTCATAACTGAAGGGTTAGACCTTTTCGTAAATAAATTATTTGTTTTCTATTTCAAATTAATGTCATTTTGAATGTTTCTTTGTTATCAACTCATCCTTTCAGCTTAGAACCACCTACTCTAGGGTTCCTGTTCAAATCTGGCAATGCTGAAATTTCGGCAAAACCTCTCCAGTTCACTAAAGTGGCTCACATTTTTGGGAAAGGATTGGATGAAGCTTTCTTCTGGTACCCCATTGCTCCTCCTGGTTATGCGTCCTTAGGATGTGTTGTTTCAAGAACAGATGAAGCTCCTCGTCTTGATTCTATTTGCTGTCCAAGGATGGATCTTGTCAGCCAGGCCAATATTTTTGAGATGCCCATTTCGAAATCTTCAAGTTCAAGGGGATCGCAGTGCTGGAGCATTTGGAAAGTTACAAATCAGGTTGATGTAGTGCTCTGATTTATGGTTCTCATTCCAAACTGGTGATTACACATTGTGTGGAGGTTAAAAATAATAGGCTAAATGTTAAACACCAATCAACCTAAAAGCTTAAGCTTGGAAGGCCCAACAAGTGGATATCAATAGTAATTGGAGAGGAATATGACATTATACGAGTTCGAACTTAAGATCTCATATTCTCATACCTTGTTAAATCACTAATCAACCTAATTGCTTAAACTGATGAGTTATGTTAAAATTCAGTATATCTCAACACTTACCAACACACCGAATGGGTCAGTGGCGTAGTGGTTTCATTGTTTGGTTATAAATCATTTCAACACTAGCGTCACGGTTTGAACCCTAAAATCGGTATTTGTAATCTCCCTCCCCCAACTTTTACTATAAAAAAAAAAACAGTTCCCAACACTAAATTATAAATTTAATCCTAACCTTTTAAGTTTGTGTTTAATAGGTCTCTGAACTTCAAAAGTATTTAACAAATACCTAAACTTTCAATTTTATGTTCACATATTTAAAATTTTTAAAAGTACGTTGATATATTAGATATTTGGGTGAAAAAATCCTAAATTTAAATGGTGTCTAATAATTCTATGAATTTTAGATAATCTTGAATATGTCAAGACTTTATTAGACAGATACCTATTAGGTACAAAATTGAAAGTTCAAGGACTTGTTATTTTAAGCTTGTAGACTAAACTGGTTCTTTAACCCCAATAATATTAGTAATAAATAGCAACTTATAATTGTTCCCCTAAACTATAAGGGTACTTTCTTCGTGCGTTTTTGTAGGCATGCACCTTCCTTGCACGTTCTGATCACAAAGTACCATCTAGCCGATTGGCATACACACTACGTGACTCTGCTAAACCGAAGACTCATGAAAATGTGACTGCTGATATGAAGATTCGGTTTTTCTCTCTGACTGTTCTAGACAGCTTACATGGAATGGTATTATTCTCCTTAAAGAAATCATATACTGTAAAATCCAACGTGTGTTGTTTCTCTTCTATTTTCAATCATTGATAATAACTAAATTTTTTCTTACTACAGATGAAACCACTTATTGACACAACGGTCACAAATATAAAACTGGCGACACAGGGTTCACTGGAAGCAATGAATGCAGTGCTGATTTCTTCAATTGCTGCATCAACTTTTAACCCACAATTAGAATCGTGGGAGCCTCTTATAGAACCATTTGACGGCATATTTAAGTAATTGATATTCATATTTATGAGTCGTGCAGTTTATCCATATTTGATTTGCCTTCAAACTTTGACCTTTAGGGTGCTAATCACTAAATATTCTTAAATTCCACACTTGTTAGGTTTGAAACATATGATACTAACGTCGACCAGCCTCCAAAACTTGGACAAAGAATTCGTATTGCAGCTACTAGCATTGTTAATATTAATGTCAGTGCTTCAAATCTTGAAACTTTCATTGAGGGCATCCTTTCGTGGAGAAGACAGTTGGAACTTGAAGAACGAGTACAAAAATTAAACGAGGTATTGATCTTATAGATGATGTTGATAGTAGGATAATTCTTGAGGAAATAAGTTTAGGGTTTAGGGTTAAGCTTCCTCTAGCTAGTGATTCTCTAATGGATGATCATTTATATAAGGCTATTTGGAAGTCTAAGAGTCCTAGAAAGGTTAACGTTTTAATCTGGATTCTGATTAATGGAAGATTGAATACTTCGGAAATGTTACAGAGGAAGCTTCAAACACATTATCTCCAGCCATCTAGTTGTGTTCTTTGCTCAAACTCAGCTGAATCTAGCAACCATATTTTGTTCTCATGTGAATATTCAAGTTGCTGTTGGAATGTTTTGCTGAATCTTTTTAAGATTCCTTGGGTTTTTTCAAACTGTGTCAATTACAATACATCTCAGCTGTTATTTGGGCTTTTGCTAAAAAAGAAAGTTCGGTTTCTTTGGATTAATGTTGTTAAGAGTCTTCTTTATGAGCTTTGGTGGGAAAGAAATCTGAGGATTTTTCAAGATTCCTCCGTATTCGAAGCGATTCTGCCCGCCTTCAAGCTTCTCTTTGGGCTGTCTGCTCCTCAAAATTTGCCAATTACTCTATCCAGCAACTATCTTCCAATTGGGAAGCTTTTCTCTAATTTTTGTTTGCTCTATATTGTATATGTTTTGAGATCTATTTTCTGTTTTCTGCTTGGTTTTCGTTTGTGTGTTTAATGTTTCTCTTCTGTTTTGTTGAATTTTTTGTTGTTTTGTTTCCTTTTGTTCCCACTTTTGTACAATCTTCATTTTCTTAATGAAAGTTGTGTTTCTGTTTCAAAAAAAAAAAAAAAAATCTTGAGGAAATAAGTATATTCAAACTTCAGAACTTAGCAAGATTTTTGTGCTTATTAAATCCTTCCCCTACAGGAAGCCGTGGACTACCTTAGACATGGAAAGGATGCTACATTCTCTGCATTGGATGAAGATGACTTGCAAACTGCAGTTGTAGAAAATAAACTTGGCTGTGAGATTTATTTGAAAAGATGTGAGCAAAATTCAGATATAGTTGATAAGCTATTTCTTGGTGACAGCATATCAGTGTTGATTCCTCCTCCAAGATTTTCAGACAGGTTAAATGTAGCCGATGAATCTAGAGAACCACGCTATTACGTTGCAGTTCAGATTATTGAAGCAAAGGTTGTATAGATAGTAGGAGTTTACTAAGTAATCCTTTCTAAATGGGTATGATATTTTTATAAAAAGCCTTTTTCAACGCGAGACTCATTTTTCTTCTTTTGTAGGGTTTACCTGTTACTGATGACGGTAATAGCCATAGCTTCTTCTGTGCTTTGAGGCTAGTCATTGAAGGTCAGGTGCCAGGACAACAAAAGCTTTTTCCTCAGAGTGCAAGGACAAAATGTGTCAAACCCTCGATTTCAAAAAGCAATTTATTGGGTGAAGGCATGGCAAAATGGAATGAACTTTTTATTTTTGAAGTTCCTCGAAGGGTACTTCTTGAACTATTTTTTTTAATTTTCCATTTCTAAGACATTATTTTACTGAAATAGACTGCAACATACAAACAAGATATAGGAAGGAATGTCAAAAAAGCCTTGCTTTTTACCCAAAGAAAAAATGATGGAAAAAGAAGAAAAATAGTGAGAAAAAGCACACCAATGGTTCGGCTTTGTGCTCCTTAAGACAAGCAAGCCAACTTCATTGATGTTACTAAGTCTGTGATAGGTCACATTCATCCGGAAACCAAAAGAGCCTCTGACCTTTCAACTATTGCCAAACTTCCTGTAAATGGGATTTGAGTACCACCATCAAATGGGTTTTGATTAGTGACTTTGGCAAACTTTGGGTTGTTTCTAAGAATGTTTGCTCACATTAACCGGATAGCCATCGCCAACACTTTGAAGAGTCTCTTCAAGTCAAACGTTTTGATTAATCCTCTACATGTGGACAAGGCTCTCGTCATCCTTAGCCCAAGATTATGGAGTGCATATGGAGAATTTCATCTACTCATAAAAAGATGGTACTTCTAAACACAGTCGGCCTAGTGAACTGACTCTTTCTCTGCCGATACTTCCCTCCATTCTCCACCGCCGCTGCCATCCTTCCCTCCATTCTCCGCCGCACCCTTCTCCGATACCTTCCTCCCTCTAAGACAGCAAGGTATGTAGTGGGTTCCACTTGCAAAAACCATCTTCGCCATGAAAAAACCCATCTATCGGTGCATGGCTCTTTCTCTGGCGATGCTTCCATTTTTCTTTCCCCTCCGTCTTTCTTCATCCTAACTTTTGTCGAATCTTTGTGTCTTTGTTTTTTTTCGTCTTTCGATTCTTGCATCTCCCTTTTTCGAGCTTATTCTTCTCGGTTTTTTCTTAGTTAGTGTCTCGTTTGGTATATTGCTTCCTCCCCTCCTTTTTGTTCTTGTTACTCGTTTTCTTTTGTTATTTGTTGTGCCTTCATTTTTCTTCGTTCTTCGGATTTGTGTTTCCTCATTGCCTAGTCCTTTCTTGGACGTCCATTTCTAGCTTCTCTTTGTTGTGTCTTTGTTCGTTTCTTCATTTTGTTGCAACATGCTAACTTTAGAAATAAAAAAGTTGCAACAAATGATGCATCCTATTAAATAGAAAAAAAAAATAAAAAAAAAATAAAATCTAAAACGATAAACTCATCTAATCAACATGTTAACTTTAGAAATAAAAAATTACATGTTATAAATAGAAAAATCTTACTTATAAATTTTTATTTTCATGCATGTTGTACAACTCTCATTTTGAACAAGTTATTGATTGCATTAAGTATTAAGAGACAGTGTATAAAAAAAATCCCAATTTTAAATAATATATTTCGACCTGTGTAGGGGTCTGCTAAGTTAGAAGTGGAGGTCACAAACCTTGCTGCTAAAGCTGGAAAAGGTATGTTATTCATGTTCTTCTTCATCAACATCATCATTGTCTGATATCATCGAAATTTCTTATGGCAACAACTTTTTTTTTTGCTGCTCTTTTATGGTTTAAATTGCAATTCTTTTTCCCGCCTTAGTCTGTTTATTGATTATTTTTCATAGGACCCTAGTCTATTAATTGATGATCATAGATTTTAGCACCGGTAGCAAAGTGGGGTTGGAGGTTTATGCATGAGCCCAACATTTTTGTAGCATCACATATGGTTGGAGATATTAACCTCAAGTCTTGGTTTCTAAGGCTTTCCAACATCTCTCTTACTCCAGACTGGCTTATTTCACAGTTGCAGGCTTGGAATGTGTGCTTTACTACTTTTTTATACTTTTGAAAGATGATGAGATTATGGAATTGGAATCTATGTAGAGCCTTCTAAATTCCATAATCTCTGTTGAGCCTTCTAAATTCAGTGGTGGTTGGTATTTCTGAAGACGAAACATCTTGGTCCTTTGAACCTTCTAGTCAACATAACATCTTGGATTGACTTTTCCCTTCCTCGGGCTTGTATAAAGCTATTTAGAAAACAAAAAGCTCTAGACATGAATATATTTTGTTGTGGATCATTTTGATGAGGGGGAGCTCAGAGTTTGTTTCGATCTGGAAGGTGACAATATTGAAAACGATAAAGTTCTTTATTTGGCCAGTGTTACATGGTAGGGGGAATATGATAGGTTTGGGGCCTTAGGAGATTAAGGAATATTATAGGGGCATATTAGCAAGTACTTGGAGAGCAAGTTAGAGGCTAGTGCGTATAAATAGAGAAGGATAGTTAGTGTGAAGGTATCTTTGAATTGTATGAGAATTAAGGCTTGAGAGAACTCAAGAGTCTAGGGAGGGTCCAAGTACCTCGAATCACTTGGTTTATCGTGTATGATCGTGATGATTTACTAATAGATAGATCAAGATTCTATCAGAATACTCTTAACAGGGTGATGTGGAAGCTGCCTTCTTTGATGGGCCATTGGTGTTGCATCCTTTGTAACAAGGGTGCAGAGGATTTGGATCAATAATGAAAAACTCAATACAATTAAGGAAGAATAAGAATAAAATCATTAATGAATACACAGCTAATATATTTACTGCTAATATAAACCAACCTTTTCCTTAAAGATTAAATTTCCTATTATGAACACTATGATGACACAATACACACTAATTTCTATACCTTGTATTCATGGTTATCGAAATCGTACGTTCATGTTTTGAAACATATGATTCAAAATGAAACTTATCAAAACGATTCAAAACACATTTTGAATCGCAAATTGATTGCATCGTATGTTTCAAAACCTTGAGTCGTATGAATTGGTCAAAAACGAAACTTTTCGTTTCAAAAAAGAAAAAAAACTTATGTGTTCAAACATCACCGAAGAAGAAGCTCATTTGGACTCTGGAGAAGAAGACTCGGAAATTTCATGGTAAAATGAAGTGAGGAGGAAGATAGTTTTTTAAGAAGTAGGATGTCTTTTTGAATTCAGAAATTGGGTAGATGAAAAGGTGGAGTTAGTATATGGAAGAAAATAAATGATTACCCTTGGAAGTTGGGATTTTGAAAAAGTAAATAAATTAATATAGTTAAAATAGTTTACTTATATTAAAATTCTTGGGAGTGAATTTTAATTATTTTTAATACTTTTTATGTTTCATTAAGTATTAATTAGTATTTTCTTCCAATATATCTTGTTCCTTTTTTTCTTTTCTTTTTTTGTGAAGTTTAAATTTTGTTAGTTAGTTTTTGAGTTATTTAATGTTTAATTATTTAATTATCTATTTTAAATTTTGTATATTAATATTAAACGTTATTTATAAATTTGAAACTTACAATACACGATATAATAAAATTAGATTTCGATTTCGTTTTACGAGTTAACAACCTTGGTTGTATTCATCTTGTGCAAATGTGTAAAGTGAATTTTCAATTATGGATACTGTTTTGTTTGGCAATAGGCATATTTGATCAAAGCTTGGCTAGAGGCGGGAGATCCCTCTCCATTACTGTATTTTTTTTATTATAGTATTTTTTAGGATGTGCTGCGAGCTCATCAAACATAGTTGCTACTTCCTTCCTACAAGTGTTGGTGCTTCCATAATGCAGGTGAAGTTGTCGGTGCCCTTTCCTTTTCTGTTGGGCATGGTTCAAGTGTGCTAAAGAAGGTTGCTTCAGTGAGGATGGTGCATCAGACGAATGTTGTTCATAATGTTGTGCCATATTCCCTAAAGAAAAGGGTGAGCTTTGTGGAAAAAAACAGTTCTGATTTCTCTTTTAAAAATTGATGCTCTTGCACACTCAACCTCTTCTGTGTACTTGTTCTGGTTGTTCTCTACTTTAATTCTTTTTTCACTGTTCCAGCAAAACAATCCTGAAGACATGGCTGACTGTGGAATCCTGATGGTTTCAACTTCATATTTTGAGAGGGTGACAATTGCAAAATTTCAGAGGGATGCACAAAATTTTAATTTCATTGATAGAGACATAGGTTTCTGGGTTGGGCTCCATGAAAATGGAAAATGGCAAAGTATTCGTTCTCTACTTCCATTATCCACTGCTCCCATATCACTACTAGATGACTATATTGCCATGGATGTTGTCATGAGGAATGGAAAAAAACATGCAATTCTAAGGGGGCTTGTAACAGTGGTAAATGATTCAGATGTTAAATTGGATATCTCCATCTGCCACGTGTCTTTGATTCAAGGACATGAAGCCTCTTTAGAAACTGGTAGTTTCAATGTTGTGGTTGAAGAAATTTTTGAAAATCAACGTTATCATCCAAATTCTGGATGGAGTGATCCGTTACTTGGCTCCCATCATGACGATCCAGGACATTGGAGTACAAGGGACTTCTCACATTCATCAAAGGTTAGTTTTTCTGCAAAGCGATGCCTTGTCATTCAGATGGTTTGATTTGATAGTTTCTTAGAAAAATAACAAAAGAATTGAGTTGGATTTTTTGTTTGGCTATAATCAAAAGCATCTAACCTTTCTTTGGCTTATTTTGAAGGATTTCTTTGAACCGCCCCTTCCTTCTGGATGCCAATGGACAACATCATGGACTCTTGATAAAACGCAATATGTAGACAATGATGGATGGGGATATGGTCCCAACTTTCATTGTCTGGAGTGGCCCTTAACCTCTTTCAAGAATTTGAAAACTAATTCAGATGTTGTGCGCCGGAGGCGTTGGGTTCGTGGAAGACAGAAATTACCCGACCAAGGTGTAAAGTCTTTGAGGACTGATTTAGCTTCCATAAACCCTGGAGCTTCTGCTAGTTTACCATGGAAAAGTACAGTAAAGGATTCTGATCAATGTTTATTGGTTCGTCCTTCTACTGATCAACTCATGACCCAATATTCTTGGGGCCGTGCAGCTTTTGTTGGTTCTGTCTATGCATCTGGAAAAGATCAGGCTTTTATTGATCAAGGTTTGCTGGGTAAGCAGGCACCTACTAAGCAGGAAAATAAAAGTTCCAATTTTACATTCAAGTTGAATCAGCTTGAGAAGATGGATATGCTTTTGTGTTGTAGTTCTAGAACCAAACAATTTTGGTTGAGTGTAGGAGCAGATGCAACAATTCTCAATACTGAACTAAATACCCCTGTTTACGACTGGAAAATTTCTGTCAACTCTCCAATCAAATTGGAAAATAGACTTCCGTGTTCTGCAGAGTTTACTGTCTGGGAAAGAATTAAAGATGGGAAATGCATTGAACGACAAAATGGCAAAATTTTGTCAAGAGGCAGTGAACAAGTATATTCAGCGGATGCTCAGAACCCTTTATATCTTACCTTATTTGTTGAGGGTGGTTGGGCTCTGGAAAAGGTAGTAATTCAGTTTTGACTTTTTTTCTTGTGACAATGTTGCTCTTAGTCCCTGAATTTTGAGTATTGATTCAATTTGTCCCTTTGAACTTAAGTTGTATTTTAAATGGTTTTTCATTCAAAAATATTTTTTTCCCAAGTCTCTTTCTTCAGCCTCTATCACAACTTTGTGGTTTTATTTCTTATTAAGAATTTATTTCAAAAAATTTAAAAGAAAAATTATAAATTTTTCCTTTTACATCATATTATAATTGGGAATGGCCTAATAAACACCTTTTCTCTTTTCTTTTCTTTTTTCTAAACACGTTGGCAGGATCCCATTCTTATGTTGGATCCCACGTCTATTGACCCCATCTCATCATTCTTGATGGTTCATCAGAAAAGTAAAAGGTAGTTTCTCTTGGCTTCCTTTATCTTGTTCCACTGTTGCTTGTCATGGCTACTCTCTATCTCCTAATCAATTATTTGTTAGTTGAACATTGTATTTTTCTCGTTACATATTTGGTTAAATTGCAGTACACAGAATTTGCATACTTGAATACCTAAAAAAATCACATGCATCAAGTGTTTGTATAATCTTGCAGGAGACTGCGTTTGAGTGTTGAGCGAGTAATGGGAGGGACTACTGCTAGCCCCAAAATTATAAGGTTTTATGTCCCTTACTGGATCATCAATGATTCATCTCTATCTTTGGCTTATCGATTGGTGGAGATGGAACCCCCTGAAAGTGTAGATTCAGACTCCCTAGCACTGTCAAAAGCTGTTAAGTCCGCAAAAATGGCCTTGAGAAATCCCATAAACTCGCTGGATAGGAGATTTTCTAGCGTGAGACGAAATTCTCAAGTCCTTGAAGAAATTGAGGACACAACTCCAATTCCTAGCATGCTTTCTCCTCAAGATTATGCTAGTCGTAGTGGGACTGCTCCATTTCCATCTCAGAAAGAGACCCATATATCACCTCGTGTCGGCATTTCTGTTTCAATGCGTAACTCTGACATTTATAGTGCAGGCATTTCTCTCCTTGAGCTTGAAAACAAGGTGATTTGGTGTGCTGGATAAATTTAACTGCACAATAAGAATATTTCCTGTCATGTGGGTCACAGTATATGATTCTCATTGAAAGTGCATTGATGTTTCAGGAACGTGTTAATGTCAAGGCTTCCAATCCTAATGGATCTTATTACAAGCTTTCAACTCTTTTAAGCATGACTTCCGACAGAACAAAGGTTTGATTTTTTTATAATGGTCCAGTTGGATTGAGTTTTCTTGTTTAGAATTGGAGTGCAATGCATAAATAAATTCGGTTGTCTTTAACTTGTGATAGTTCTTTAGCATTTAATGATAGTGTGTATTCAGGAACGTACGTTAT
>JBBMEF010042240.1:0-11492 GCA_037832685.1 Sicyos baderoa
TCCAGAATGTACTATAGGGGGAGGCATGGTGTTAGCTCTCCACCACCCCTGGGCCTTATGGCCTAAGTGAGCTACCCTATGACACATACGTGTGTCGTGGTGCGGGCGAGCGCTTGCAAGACGAGTGTCTTGGGTGGCTTCCTCGGGAATGGAAACCCGGGGACAGTGTCGGACGACGCGGGTGTGCCGACATTGCGTCCTAGTCCATGGGAGGAGGTTGTATCATATATCGAGTGGCGGCACGCCATCTCGTAGTGAACCCCCGTGGACCGAGTTGCATGACCAAGAGAAATTTCGCTGCATAAGATTGTTGAAGCTTGGTGAAGGTCTGAAGAACCTCACTTGTCACGGTCCAACTTTTCGACTCGTGCGGCGCCATGATAGAACCACCTATCATGGCCAGCCTTACGGGATCTCAAGCCCCAAACTCATATTGACCATACTTTATGGCACGTCGGAACGACAAGTGAGGTTCTTCAGATCTTCTCCAAGCTTCAACAATCTTATGCAGCGGAATTTCTCTTGGTCATGCAACTCGGTCCACGGGGGTTGACTACGAGATGCGTGCCGCCACTCGATATATGATACAATCTCCTCCCATGGACTAGGAGGCAATGTCGGCACACCCGCGCCGTCTGACACTGTCCCCGGGTTTCCATTCCGCACGAGTCAAAAAGTTGGACCGTGACAAGTGGTATCAAAGCCATTCTTTGTGCGTACAGTTGGTTGAGACAAAGAAACCCGAAAGTTAAATTAGAGTTGTTGCATCTGTGTCAAGAGTGCCTTTGCGGCAGGACAATTGCGTGACTTTACAAAGTTGGGTGAAGCCGACTCTTGCTGCTCACGAATGCCAATAAACACGCATGTCGTGACGAGAGTCTTACCCGTTCAAAGTGACCAAGCCTATTTGCCAAGGGCTTGGTGGTAAAACAATGAGAAAAGAGCCATTACCGTTAGAGGGATAAGGTTGATGGCTGCAAGCAGAAACACTGGTGGTCAATGCGACATACGCCGGTTCAGTGCAGTTTTGTGCACAACGCAAGTCCATGTGGGTGGACAACGTGGCTGAGGCCAAGTTAAAGTATGAAGACAAGTTTCCCTTGGGTCATTCCATATGCCAAATGGGTGACTCCCGACAGAACGTCGATGCCCAACGCCGCTCATAAAGGAGCAATCAAGTTGGAAGATTTAAAGCTCAATGCGAGCTTTCCCAGGGCGGCAGGGCCATAAGTGCCTTGAAGTGTCACCACCAAGGTGCGACAAGTGAAGTTGGCCAAGGAGTAAGTGCTAACCGCGAGATCGACTGCGAGGGTTCTGTTGTCAAGATTTTGTTACATCCGAAGTACAACTCAGAGATGTGGAGTTAGTGTGAGGGTTAGGCAGAGGCCGAAGCCCATTATTACGTGTCATCGTTAACTTGTTCGCGGAAGCCAGAGAGCTAGGGAAGGGGTAGTTCGATGTTGACTACATCGCGGAAGCCAGAGAGCTAGGGAAGGGGTAGTCCAAGACTCCAAGGCGTAATTCTTGTTCACATCTAGGCCGTACTTATATGGTGAGGCCCGGGCCAAGTTCTAGAGGGACGCGAGAAGGTCCACAATGGGATAGCGCATAAGTAGTGTGTCGTAATTTGCATTCTACTGAGACACTCAAGTTGCTAGCAAGTCAGCCAACAGCCAGTCGAAGAAGTCGGGTCGTCATCGGGACGATGCCGAGTTTAAACAGGGGAGAGTATCATAACCGGCATGGTTATGCCCCAAATTAAATCATCAGGGACGATGACAAAAGTTTAAACAGGGGAGCGTATCATAACCAGCATGGTTATGCCCCGAATTGAGTCATCGGGGACGATGACAAAAGCTTAAACAGGGGAGAGTATCATAACCGGCATGGTTATGCCCAAGTTAAGTCATCGAGGACGATGACCGATTTAAGTGGGGAAGAATGTCACGGTCATAGAATATGACCCGACAACCCACGTCCAAATCAAGCCATGATGCTACCAAGGAGGATGGTGCATCATCCAACACTCCAAGAAGAGTATCCTATAGTGCCAATTGGAGCCATTGAGAAAGCAAGCCACAAGGGATGTCGACAGGGTCTGTATCAGGGCTTAGTGGGGGCACGATGGCCTCGGGCCGTCACGGTGATGTCAAGACTCGAGATGGAGTTTTGACGAGCGGCTCTGGAGGTAAGTCGGTATAAAGCAAAGATGAAAGCTCATCAAGTTTGGTGTCAATCGGACACCCGACGGACCCTCCACGCTGGCGTATGATCCCTCGCCAAAAAGACATGCAAGGGTGGTAGATGTGAAATGGTCCAGAATGTACTATAGGGGGAGGCATGGTGTTAGCTCTCCACCACCCCTGGGCCTTATGGCCTAAGTGAGCTACCCCATGACACATACGTGTGTCGTGGTGCGGGCGAACGCTTGCAAGACGAGTGTCTTGGGCGGCTTCCTCGGGAATGGAAACCTGGGGACAGTGTCGGACGGCGCGGGTGTGCCGATATTGCATCCTAGTCCATGGGAGGAGGTTGTATCATATATCGAGTGGCGGCACGCCATCTCGTAGTCAACCCTCGTGGACCGAGTTGCATGACCAAGAGAAATTTCGCTGCATAAGATTGATGAAGCTTGGTGAAGGTCTAGAGAATCTCGCTTGTCGTTCCGACGTGCCATTAAGTATGGTCAACATGTGTATGGGGCTTGAGATCCCGTAAGGCTGGCCATGATAAGCGGTTCTATCATGGCGCCGCACGAGTCGAAAGGTTGGACCGTGACACTAGGCACGCATAACTTTATTTCATTTTGATCATATTTCGCTAGAGAGTTCTAAAAGCGAGGATCCGTGACCTACCTTTGACCGCCCAACAGTAATCAACATTTTACGACATACAAAGATTATTGTTTTATTAGTACAAGTTAGAGGAGGAGGACCACAAACCTTATAAAATAGGATGCTACTGCTCCCAACAAATTTCGATTTTTAGGATCGAACTTATGACCATGTTGTTGAAGATATCCACCGAACAATGAAATCATCCTCATCCCTTTGGTAGAAAGATTATTGTTTTTGAAAGTCAATTAATAAAATATTTTTAATTAATAATGAATTGTTGGACCTCAACTATTGCTCGTTTGTATTTTTGTTTTGAAACTATTGGTGAAATTAGAAGCCCTAATTTGACATTTTCACTAATTAAAAACCGGCTCAGTTGAAAACCGACCGGCTACGATTTGAAGCGGCGAAAGGCTTAAGTCGAGAGCTTCTTCTTCTTCTTGTTGTTGAAGCAGAACCCTGCACTTGATAAACCCTAGAGGCACCTTCATCAACTCTCTTCCTTGGCGAATCCATGGCGAAGCTATCCAACCTCAGTTCGGGCAGCAACGATGCGAAGAACAGTAAGAACAAGAAGAAGAAGAAGAAGAGTGCTGGCCCGAAAGCCTTGACCATGAAGGTCACGGCTCCCAAGACTAATCCATTCGAGAGCATCTGGTCTCGGAGGAAATTTGACGTCCTTGGGAAGAAACGCAAGGGAGAAGAGCGTCGTGTTGGCCTTGCTCGTTCACTCGCCATTGAAAAGGTAGTTCCTCCTCCTTTCATCATATCTCTACTGGATTGATTCATTTTTGTTTTGGTTTGATCGTCTTTTGTGTGCGTGTTTTGTGGAAACAGAGGAAGAAAACGCTGCTGAAGGAGTACGAGCGAAGTTGCAAGGCTACAGAATTTTCCGACAAGCGAATCGGTGAAAACGACGAAGAGCTTGGGGAATTTGATAAGGCTATTTTACGTTCCCAGCGTGAACGCAAGGTGAATTCATTGGTTTGCTTGTTATAGTGTTCGATTTTAGGGCTGTTTACGTTTATCTGTTCTGAAAGCACTTTTCCTTTAGCTAAAACTGAGTAAGACCAGCAAATTTAACTTATCTGATGGAGAAGAGGACGATTATTTTGGAAGCCAAAGTCTAGGTGCATTACCTCTAAACGATGATTTTGACGATGAACTAATGCCGGACGACGATGCCGATGACCTAGCTGCTGGAACTAAGAGTACGTGTTAATCTATATCACTGCAAAACATGTTTTTTTTCGTTTTTCTTCCAAATGCGGCCTTATTTTTTGTTTTGTTCATTATTTGAAAGAACACCGAGCTTAAGTTTCTTATTATTGGTTACCCTTCTCTTTGGTTGAACTCAAAATTCTGTTAATGTTGACTAACACTTGCTGGATGGAATCTTATACCTATATCAGTTTATCTTTTGCTTATTTGAAATCTCATTAGTACGGCTCATTGTAAGCAGAAGGAGCTTATCATGATGCATCGTATCAACAAAAAGGTGGTTTATTAGATGGAGAGGAAAATGTGAGATTCCTTTTTATCTTCCTTTTTATGCTATCATCATACATGGATAAGCTGGTTGTATTAATTTACATGCTTGCAAAACATATGAATGTTTGATTTATATATTCAACAAGTTGTAGCTGAAACTTTATAAGTCTCTCCGTCCTGAGTATTTCTGAAATTAATCTACATGTAGCAGAAACGCAAAAGCAAGAAGGAAGTGATGGATGAGATTATTGCAAAGAGCAAATTTTTCAAGGTGATTTTTTTTCTTCCCTTATTTTGATTATAAAAAATTGTCTATTCTTTTTCATGACTCTCACCTTTTTCTTTCTCAGGCTCAAAAAGCAAGGGATAAGGAAGAAAATGAGCAACTTATAGAAGAATTGGACAAGAAATTTGAGTCATTGGTTCAGTCTGAGGCATTGTTATCTCTCACTAGTTCTGGTAACGCAAATGCCTTGAAGGCTATTGTTCAAAAGAGTATTCCAAATGAGCATCAAAAGAAAGATAATTTTCCTGTTGCTGGAAAAACTGAATTTTTCAATCAGGTATTCAATTATATGTTGTCTGAATCCCACCAAGTTTATTTTGTAGTTCATCAGTCTTTCCGTCATCTCCTACGAGTCCCACCCTCTTATTGTTTTTTTTTTAATTAGCAAACAGCTTATTGTTTCTGTTTCAAAAAAAGATAATTAGCAAACAGGTTCAGGACTTTTGTGTAGTATGCATACCATTTGATCCTTTGGATATTTGGATATGTTCAATCTTCATTGTCTCTATTATTTATCAACTTCTATTTTTTCTAATTACAACATTTTTTCGTGTAATACTGGATTGGATTGTTTATAATGTTTTATGTGTCAGAAAGTTAGGTCATCATTTTGCATGATGCAGGAAAAACCAGATGCTTTTGACAAGCTTGTTAAAGAGATGGCAATGGAAATACGTGCACGTCCCTCTGATAGGACAAAAACACCTGAAGAAATTGCCCAAGAGGAGCGAGAGCGCCTTGAGTTATTAGAGGTATTTTATGATTTTAACCATGTGTTGGAATCAGATTTTCTAATACAAACTTTCTTCTTTTGCAGCTTGTGTTCAGGTTCAATTCGTGTTTAGAAAACATAGTATCTAGTGGCATCAAGCGTGTTAATATTAGTGTTATTTATGTGTACAATAGAAAATGGATATGTAATAGTTTTAAGTTATATGGTGGTTTTGTCTCCAAGGGGTGGCATAATGGTTGAAAACTAGGATTTTGAAGGTGTGCTCCCCTCAAGGTCCCAGGTTCGAGACTCACCCGTGACATTTATTTGTAGGCACCTTCTGTGTCTCACCCTTGGTGCCTGGCCTAGGGACGGGCGTGGTTACCCCGGATATAGTGAAGCGAAGCTCCGATTTCCCGGTTAGAAAAAAAAAAGTTATATGGTTGGTGGGTTCCCATCCTATGATTTAGAAGCACCTCCTCCTCCTTGGTGCTGTTCTTGTAGGACTTAGCAAGAGGATCTCCATCACTTATTATGTTGCGCTGGAGCCTCTTTCCTAGCTAGCTCTTTGTTGGTCTTGTTTTTTTTTTCTATGAACGACTGATTTCTTACCATAAACTTAATGATCTATTTATACCGTGATTGAAATTATATTCTATCCAAGTATTTAAAAATCTGCGTATGTGTGTATGCACATGTTTTCGTGTCCTAAAGGATTGTGGAATGTAGAACAAGTTTAGTCCTTACTCCTTAGTAAGCGTAGAGTGGGTTATATTTGTCATTGTCTGAGATTTTGAAAGGTTGAATAGCTAATGTTTGTGAATTCTACATTTCTGCCTAGTAACTTCAATGGCATCTTACTTTTCAGGAGAAAAGACAGAAACGGATGCTTACGCCAGAAAATTCTAGCGACGAAGAAGATGACGATGAAAATGTGTCTGTACAGAAACAAAAATTTATCTCTGGGGATGATCTTGGTGATTCATTCACACTTGATGATGATAGGAGCAATAAAAAGGGTTGGGTCGATGAGATTCTTGAAAGAAAGGATGATGATGGCACTGAAAGTGAAGATGATGATTCTGCAGAAGATTTAGATAGTAGTCAAGATGATGTGGATGATGATTCTGATGATGAATCCGAGGAAGATGACGACACTAGTGGAAAGAAGCATTCTCTGAAGGATTGGGAACAAAGTGATGATGACAATCTTGACACTAGTTCAGAAGAAGATGATGAAGCAAGTAAAGAAGAAAAAGAACAGGGTGAGAACCATCCTAAAATGGCATACAAGAGCACGAAAGCTAAAAATAATAAAAGTAAAGGAAGCTCTGAAGATGCTAAGAAATTAGAAAAGGATACAAAGCGTCAAAATAAACCAGAACTTCCTTATATAATTGATGCACCAGAGAGCTTTGACCAATTTTTGTCTTTATCGGCCGATTGTACAAATAGTGATATAATTTTGATTATTGGTCGTATTCGGGCAAGTAATTCTATCCAGTTAACAGAAAAAAATCTGGAAAAAATGCAGGTATGTTCTTATTTATCTTTCTATGTTCACACAATACATCAACGTATTTGTTACGGAAATCAGCTGGTTTATATGTTTTTTTTTTTGTATAATGAAGTTTCAGAAATTCTTAAGTCAGATACACATTGAAAGCTAATATATTGAAAATACGTATATAAGGTTATTGTTTTAAACTACTTGGGGAATATATTTATGCATTGTAATTTTCGTATGCTTCCATTTCTTCTAGACTTCCACCTTTTCTTCAATTCAAGATTTGAGATGAGCTACAAAGAGACGTTCTTTGTTCTGGTGTGATTTTAGTTTACTTTCATTTCTTCCATTCTATTTTTAGTCTAGGCGTTCACCAGTTACCCAGGCATAAACATTGTTTCCTTATTACCTGGGTGTTCACTATTTACACTCTACTCAGTAATTAGGTGCTTGATCTTACCTATCTTACATGTAAATACTAAATTTCTAGAAATTTCGTTTTGAATATGTGGTCTTGAATGCATATTAGTTTCTATTACTTTTATTAGTCCACTTATTGAGAATTAAGCTTCTTTTGTATGTTATAATCTTCGTAAGCATGGTTGTTAGCGTATGTAAAATATTTTTTCTTGAGGAAAGCCTGCACCTTCTCCATTTGTATCCTGCTCATTTCTTAGAAGCATATGATATACACTTACTCCAACAATGCAATAGGATTTCTCCTCCTCTTTGTTTGGCATATGCAAGTACATTCCCATTATTATTGGGTTGCTTTGTAACCATTGGTATTATTGTCTTGTTCAGAGATTTTATGGCATACTGTTGCAATATTTTGCTGTATCAGCAAATAAGAAGCCATTGAATGTGGAGCTGATAAATTTGCTTCTCAAGCCATTGATGGAGATGAGTATGGAGATTCCTTTTTATGCTGCAACATGTGCTAGGATGAGGATTTCCCACACCCATCAACAATTTTGTGTTCATAATAAGAATCCAGGTTACTATTATGAAACCAATTATTTATTCGGTCCTGTTGTATGCCTTAAAAAACCTATGTACATAATTGAATTTCAACTTTTCTTGCAGAGAATAGCTTGTGGCCTTCTTCCAAAACTCTGGTTCTCTTGAGGTTGTGGTCAATGATATTTCCTTGTTCTGACTACCACCATGTGGTCATTACACCAGCAATATTGTTGATGTGTGAATACTTGATGCGTTGCCCCATTGTGACGGGTCGGGATATTGCAATTGGCTCTTTCTTGTGTTCTCTGCTGCTCTATGTATGTTAAGCTAATTAATATTTTTTCACATAAATGTTTTCTATCATCCATGTGAAATTTTTAAAGTTAAAGTCCTTATGGGACTTGATATTTCCTCTGTTTTATTTTTATTTTTTATGTGAATGATCAAGTTACCACGTCCCCGTTCAAGTCTTGTTTGGTATACTTGTCTGCTTAGACAAAGTACTTTTCTTGGATTGCATTTACAATCAATGTAGCTATGTTAGTGACCGCTGATAAGTTCTAATCTAATTTGCATTTGTTTAGTGAATGTTTGCATTGTTTTATTTAACTATTTTCTTGTGAGAATTACCTTTTCTCCCTTTTTCTCAAGGAAAACTCGATTTAAAATGCAGTTCGCCAAACAATCTTTGAAGTTCTACCCCGAAGCAATAAACTTTCTCCAAACTTTGTTGCTCGCAGCTGTTGGTAGAAGGTCATTATCCTCTCAAAATCCACAGGTATAATGAAAAGTTCACACCATTTTGTTTTTCTTGAGTCTTTCATCTTCTATCCAAGTATTTTCATTTTCTGTGGTTGAACAATTCAGAACGATCACTGATACCCTATGTTTTTTAGCAGATTTGTCATCTAGTGGATTTAGAGACACTTGGACGTTTGCTACATATACAGAATCCTACGAATGAGATTACCCCCCTGAACTTCTACTTTATAATGGGTTCGACAGAAAATTCTTCCGTCTTTAGCTCCGACAACTACAGGTACATTTTTGTTTCTCTAAATACTTGGAGTAATTATAGCGATTCAATGAAATTGATCCGAGGCTAAGTAGGTTCTACTAAACTATTTCGAATTAAATAGGTTATAATGTCCCCAAGGGGCGTAAGTGGTTGAAGACTTGGGCTTTGAAGGTTTACTCCCCTCAAGGTCTCAAGTTTGATACTCACATGTGACATTAATTTGTAGACACCTCTCGTGTCTCTATTCCTTTGATGTCTTCTGGTACCTGACCTAGGACGGACGTGGTTTCCTTGTTTCAAAAGGAATTAAATAGGTTATAATGTATTCATTATGTACCTGAATTCTCATTTATACGTTTCTTATAATATATATACACACATGAATATGATATCAACGATATTTTGTGCATTCAGCAAGGATAATACCAATTTTACATGTTTCAACTACAACATAAAAAGTTTGCTATTTGAAACTGCAGGGCTGGGTTGCTATTGACAGTTATTGAAACTCTCGATGATTTTGTTAATGTATATGGTCAATTGAAATCCTTCCCTGAACTGTTCTCGCCAATATCGACGATTCTACATGAACTGGCAGAACAAGAGAACATGCCAATTGTATTGCAGGGTAAATTCAGAAAAGTTGCTAAAGCCATTGAAGCCAAAACGGAGGACCAGTATATGGGGGGGCGACAACCTCTCAGAATGAGGAAGCAAAAGGCCGTACCAATCAAATTACTCAATCCAAAATTTGAGGAGAAGTACTTACCTTCCTTTATTTTATTTTGTGTATTAGTTTTTTCGTGTACTTTAAGTAGGAGCCTAAATTAGTCACACCCTGAAGGCCTTGTTTGGTTTGCGGGTTGGGATCCACATTCCCTGAAATCCAGTACCGTAATCAAATTCCCCGGAATCTTGATTACGGTGTTTGGTTTGCTGTATTGATAACCTTAAATACAAAGAATGTTGTTTTGAATTCTCGGATTCTAAACCTTCAGAATCAAATTTCCCGGAATCCTTACATTTACCAAACAATTGATTCTAACCCCAGGATTCCAAATCCAAATCCCCGGATTCCAAACGGCAAACCAAACACGGCCTCTTTGGTAAATTGAAAAGAAAAAAGAAAAACAGAGCACTGATTGTTGCAATTTCTTCTTCCACAGCTACGTAAAGGGTAGAGACTACGATCCCAATCGTGAACGAGTTGAAAAAAGAAAGCTGCAGAAACTTATAAAAAGTGAAGCAAAAGGAGCAGCCCGGGAACTGCGCAAGGATAACCATTTCTTGTTCGATGTGAAGGCGAGAGACAAGGCTTTGCAAGAAGAAGAAAGAGCAGAGAAATACAGGAAGGCGAGTGCTTTCCTTCAAGAGCAGGAGCACGCATTCAAATCAGGGCAGTTGGGAAAGGGAAAAGGAAAGAAGAGAAGGAAATGAAACAATGTTGTTTGATTTGTGTGTCATAGTGTGTCTCCAAGAGGACAAACAAAGCTCACCGAACAAACCGAACCGAATCGAACCATCTACGAAGGAAGAAAGCAACCAGGATTCAGTTGCTCGTATGCATATGCTTTCCTTTGAAACCAAATCAAAATTTTGTTGCAGAGCTAATATTCATATTTTATGATGTTTGTTCTCATGTAGTTCTTTGATTAGCTTCATAAGTATAAGTTCTTTTGATGTATGTGTACTTATGGATTATTGTTCCATCACTATTAAATATATTTTTCCAACGGAGAACAGCACTGTAGGGGTGAGAATTCTCGTTTAGATGGGAATGGGGAGAAGGGTAGGTTATTTTCTGGACGTAAAATGTAATTTCTCTGTTTATTTATTTATATTTTAATTTTTTTTTATTATTAATGATTTTATTGCATGAATATGCTTGAATTTCATTCTTAAAGATTTGAATTGTACGTATAGATAATTAAATAATTCGGTATGAAATTGTTTTGGATAAATAATTATAAGAAATTTGTTATGTATACCAACTTTAAGGCCTCTATTTAAATTATAGCACATTTTTATAAAAAATTTGTATTTATCAAAATTCTGAGTGATTGAACTCAATCGAACTCAATTAATAACCAGTAATTAAATTTAATTAGTTTGTTTAGTGATTGAGCTCAACTGATTGAGTTCAATCACTCAGAATTTTGGTATTTGTGAATTATTTTCAGTTTTGTGCTATATATACAATTTTTTAGCCAATTTTTGTTATACATAAAAAATCCCCATAGTTATAACTATTTAAGAAAACTATCTTTTTAGTCCTTACCCAAAGTTTCATTTTGGTTTTTATATTTTAAAATAAAAAAATTAATGATGCAGTTATTATATTACTTACCTAAGTTTTATTTTTCAAAATTAATAATTAATATGGAAGCTAAAAAAAACACATTAACAAATTTTTAATATTTTTAGGTTAAAAAAAAGAAGTGTCAAATAAATAATAATATTGAAAATAAAAAATAATTAAATAAAATTATTCATCATCTTCTTCATCCATTTCATCTCCATCTCAGATTTGTAATGTTTTTTTTTTTTTTTTTAATAAAAAAGTGCACAACTAAAGCGTTTGAAACCCATTACAGTACTTCAAGGGGCGGATCCAGGCTCAACTGTTTGGGGGGGGGGGGGGGGGGGGTTTTTTTTCTTTTTTTTTTTTTTTTTTTTTT
>JBBMEF010042271.1:0-13924 GCA_037832685.1 Sicyos baderoa
AAGCTTTTCTATGTATTTGACTAAGTATTTATTCTATTCGCAGTCATAAATCCACTCGCATCCGCGAGTTATCAACAGCGAAGGCGAAGGCGTTACCAAGAGAATGGACGAGATGGGGCTGCTCACGGATGCGCAACATGCACTGCGATGTGGTGCGAAGCGGGCATGCTGGTCTTCACGGCTGCGCGCGCGAGTGAAGACACGAAGCAGACGAGGGCTCGGGTGCGTCGTGGGGACCGAACGTCTGGGAGAGCACGGCAGCATCGCTCGATGGAGGTGCGAGACGCATTCAGAGGCGGTGCTCGTTGCGGTGGCTGTGGCGTCGAAGTTAGCTGATGCGAAACGCAGAGAAGCTGACGACGAGAGATCGACGTGGTCTAGGGAAGCAGCGAACGTCCTCCTCGGAAGCAACTGATTTTTGTAACCCAAAGCAATAACCCAACAATGAGAGACCCGATTACCAACACCCCAAAACGAAACCAACAAGAAGAGATTGGCGACGGACTTACCTCTGGATTGGAGTGCGATGGAGAAGGAGATCGAGAGGGAAATCACGTGACGGCCAATTGCGATTTGAGATGGAGAAGCGTACGAATGAATTTCAATAATCAAAACCCCTAAGCTTAGTGATTTTACCCTAATTAATCAATTAACTCATTTAAACCGAAAAGTCCAAGCTTCGAGTCCCACCAAGGGATCTTTTTTTTTTTTTTTTAATTTCCTTCATCCAAAACTCTTCAAGTCCACCGTGCGGGTTCGAGCCCCACCTAAACCCACATTAAAATTTTATTTTCCTTTAATTAAATCCAAACTCTAAACCATCGAAACGATCACGAACCTACGATCAAGAAACCAAGAACAATCATTAAACCAACCAAGAATTTCCAAGATTCTTTTAACCAAAGTAAAACCAAGAGAAACGATAGTCAAAAACAACCGTAACGGCCAAGACTAACCTCGAACGACGCTTTGAATTCCCGGGCCGTTACAATACTCCATCCTTGGGAGACTTCCGTCCTCGGGAATCATTGTGGCTGGAACGACTCCGGGTAATTCCTCCTCATCTCACCTTCTAACTCCCAAGTCGCTTCCTCGACCTTCTGTTTACACCACTGCACCTTTACAAGGTCGATTCCTCGGTTCCTCAAAACTTTTCTTTCAAAGGCCAAAATCTTAACCGGTTTTTCCTCAAAACTCAAATCCTTGTTTAACTGTAATGGCTCATGATCCCCAACATGAGTCGGGTCGGCGGCATACTGACAGAGTTCTCTACTCAGCGCTGTAACGAGCGTACTGCATACAACCCATCTGGTACAAGGTAGAAGCTGGGTCTAGGTCTAACTGCCCTGGTCCAGGTTCGCATGTCCTAAAGACTCGAAATTGTGTCACTGAACAATAGGGGTGCGAGACCTCGGCACGAAACTGTTGTCAGCCATAACCACCATACGCTTTGGAAAGGATACGTCCCAGGGTAGGCTCTCACCCAAAGGATCAGTCCAAGCCCATTCACGCGACAATCTTGGGCTACGGTCGACACGCTGAGATCGTGTCGACGGTCGGGGACGAGACTAGCCTCGTCATCCTCCCAACCTGTTAGGCTCCCTTTTGACCACTCACCCAAGATTGTGGACTGGGCTACTTACATGGTTAGCTAAACCATGGGGACAGATCAAAGGCTATAGACTTGGGCTAGGCTGTCATGATGTGAATCATGCCGGCGAACGGGGACAGGACAAGCCTCGTCATCCTCCTGCCGGTGGGGCAACTATACGTCGTTGCACTCTTGCCCAAGTGTTGCGAACTAGGCTAGGCCAAATGCAGGGTTAGCTAAACCGTGCTGGTGGTCAGGGGCGAAGTGTACGTTCTCGCGCAACCCTGCCAACGAGGCAATGTTTTTTATGCCACTCACGCCTCTAGATGATGACTCCTAGACAGGTTCTACTCTAAGATCAGCAAGCTAGCTATCAGACGGGCTACACAGTCATATAGAGTAACAAGCCCTAACATGATACTACGAGCAGAACATAATAAAGGAAACATGCCAGAAAGGAACGACCTAGCATGGTACTAACATGTTCAAGCAGATACAATTCATACATGTCAGCCAGAGATTGTCAACAGAGAATCCTATCTACTAACATGCTCATAATCATAAACAAGTAACAAGCATACATCACAGAGTATATCGCAGGGCCCACACAACCCCGGTAAGAAATCCTTACCTGGATTGGCAGACAAACAAACAAACAGATAAACGAATGCTCCTAGAGCTACAGATCACCAATAGATAAAGAACCTAGCAAACTAACAATAACAATAGTAATTAAATAACTAATCCAACTATCAGGCAAGAAAGGGTATGGGCAGAACGAGCGTTACCCAACAAACGGGGACGTACGAGGCAAGGCAAGATGGTGGAGGCAGCTAAATTTGCTTGGGCAAAAGAAAGGAGCACTGAGCGAAGATGAACGGCAGGATGACAATGCGTTGATGCCGCGGCCAGGGCAGGCGTGCTTTGCTTGGGCGAACTCCTTCGCTGGGGCAAAAATATGGCAAAGGCGAGCGCGTGCGGCAGGCGACTGATCTGGGTGATGCGGTTTCGCTGGGGCGAAACATCGACGAAGACGAGCGTGTTACGGCTAAAGCAGAAGAGCCAGTTGAGTGAGCGTTCGCTGGGGCGAACGGTGCAGTAGCAGATCTGGTAATCTCGTTTTCTGGTGCAGAAGTCGAGGTGGCTCGGGTGTGTGATGGATTGGGGCTGCTGGAACGATAGAATTAGAACCTACGGCTCAACGACACAACGAAGGATGAAACCTCAACGATAAAACCCTAAACAACCGACGAATCGAATGAAAGAATTAGAAGATCAAACCTACCTCAACTTACGTGCGACTCGAGTTCGCAAGGACAGAACGTCGGGGCGAGAGCTTGGTAGCAGCACGGATCCTCTCGGTAGGAAGGCTGGAATGAACAGCAAACAACACCCAACCAAAAGATGAATAAACCAATCCCAAGTGAAGAATGAATCAAATCCCGAAGCAAAACGAAAGATAAGAACAAGCGATCTTACCTTGAAAACGAATGTGCGCTGGAGAAGAAGAAGGCGATCTCACCTTGGGGTTCCCTTTTTTTGTGTTGCAGACGAGAAAGTGCAAAGACAGCCAAGAGAGAAATCCAACACAGACCACTAAACTCTAAAAGCCCTAAAAACATTTTAATTCAATTAAAATTCATAAATCCCAAAAATCCCAACATCAAAACCCACCGAAGGAACTTTTATTTTCTTTTAATACCCTTTAGACTCTCCAACTTCCAAGCCCTGACTCGAACCCCAATAGAGGCAACAATAAATCTTATTTTTCTCAATTTAATTACAAGGCTCCAAAACCACTAAAACACCATTTATTTCCTTAATCCTTAAATCCCGAACGAACTCCACAACTCAAAATTTAACGAGAAAGACCCTGCCAAGACCACTACATCATTAAATAATTCCCAAGCAATCTGAACTCCCTCCAAGGACCAAATAACGGGAATAACGGCCAAACCAACCTAAAGAGACGTTCTGAAAATCCGGGCCGTTACACAGGGTGACTTCGTTTAGTTTCGCCAAAGCGAAACAATGTTAAGGGCTACGTTGGGTTCTGGTTCGTTGGCTTTGTATCGACGAAGTGCTGCTTCGTCTGGTTGTCTTCGTTGAAATGTTAAGAAGAAGTGTTTTGTCTTCGACGAAGCGTTGCTTCGTTGATGATTTGATGTAACGAACACCTTCGTCTTTGTGAGTTTCCCTTCGTTGAGAACTTCGCTTCGCTTAGTCGAATAGCTGTAAGCAAACTAAGAAGAATCAATCCTTAAACACTTAACATAATTACACACAACCAAGCACTTTTGCTTGAGCCAAACTACTAAAATGCATCCTACTCATAAAACCATAGGACATTTTGCTTAAGCGAAAGAATGATATAACTGAGCGAAAGTTCTTATTAATTCCATAAAATATTAGAAAATTCATATAAAAATATATCTTATTTTCCTACTTTAACTCTCAATTCTTGAGAGTTATCAGCTAGCCAACCAGAGCATTCGCATTGATTCTGATACTGTAGGGACGTCGTCCCAAGGTGAGGCAGAGAATAGACCACCTTTGGCAACGACTACAGATTTGCCTGGAGAGGGAGTAGAGGCAACTGAGCCTCAAGAGACTGCTCCTGGAGCAGAGTTTGCTTCGTCCATGAGGGTGTTGATGGTTAGTCTACTAGCTGACCAGAGAGTTGAGACGCAGACCATGTTGGCTGAGAAGAGGGAAGAGTCTCGTATCCAGATAGAGCAGCTAACACGGTTGGTTCAACAAAGTACACCTTCATGGTGATGGCCTGTCCAGATGTGCAGAGAGCTAGATGTGCTGCACATGTTTTAGCTGACACCGCTAGATGGTGGTGGGAGTCGATTCTGAGCGAGAGACTAGCTGGGTCTTCTCCCGTTACCTAGGAGTACTTCAAGGTTGAGTTTAAGGCTAAATATATTAGCGAGGAAGCCCATGAGAAGATGGTTGATATGTTCTCCAATCTCAAGTAGGGAGCTGATTCTATTGAGGAGTACGAAAGGAAGTTTTCGGAGTATGGATATTTCACTTCTCAGTTGATTGCCACACCTGAGCTGAAAATCAGGAAGTTTATAGCTGGATTAAGACAGGGAGTGTCTCAAGATATGAGGGCGCAGACCCTAGAGACTTTTGCCAAGGCAGTGCAGTTGGCAACGATTTATAATGGCAAGTACCCTCTCGAGCAGCCTATTAGTGCTCCAGTGTAGAAGGCCCCAGTGTATTCGGGCCAAAAAAGGAAGTTTGACTCAAGTAGAGTAGGTGGTCAGCGCCGTCAGGGTCCATATCAAGGGAAAGATTAGAGAAGGAATCAGAATAACTTCCAGCCTTGCCAGCAAGGCGCGGGAAAGTCGCCACCGTACTATAACCCTTGCGGGAAGCCGCATTGGGGAGTTTGTGGAGCTAGCCCAAGGGCATGTTTTTAACTGTGGCAAAGAGGGGCATCAGGCCCGGTTCTGTACTCAGAAAGCAGTAGCAGTGCAGCCAGTTCAGCAGTAGGTATGCTCTTGGTCCTTGATCATTTGGCCTTTGTATTGTTTGATTCGGGGTATACCCATTCTTTTGTTTCTGCTGCATTTGTTGGTTGCGCATGTATGCCTGTAGAGCCCTAGGATTTGAGTTATTTGTTGCAACTCCTTCGGGAGTTAGTATGCTAGCTAGTGAAAAAGTAGTAGGAGGTCAGATATAGATATCTGACGAGCTCCTTGAGGTTACCCTCATAGTGTTGGCTATGAGCGGTTTTGATGTCATTTTAGGCATGGAGTGGTTAGCTGAGAACCACGCAATGATAGATTGTCGCCAGAAGGAAGAGGTGTTCAGACTGTCGAGAAGGCCTAGTTTCAAGTTTAGAGGAGCTCAGGGCGGAGTATGTCCGCCATTGATTTCTGCAGTCAAGGCTCAGCAGTTGTTAGCTCGAGGAGCTTAGGGTTTTATAGCCAAGTTGACCAGTGAGGGTCGAGGTCGGTTATCTGTTGAGCAAGTGCCCGTCCTGCAAGAGTTTGCAGACGTTTTCCCTGAAGAGTTACCTGGTTTACCACCAAAGAGAGAGGTGGACTTCACCATTCCTATCTCGAAAGCTCCTTATCGTATGGCACCAGAAGAATTGAAAGAACTTAAGGACCAGTTGCAGGAGATGCTTGACAGAGGATTTATTAGACCGAGTGTGTCCCCGTGGGGAGCACCTGTGCTTTTTGTGAAAAAGAAGGATGGTTTGATGCGTCTGTGCATCGATTATAGAGAGCTGAACAAAGTAACCATCAAGAACAAGTATCTGTTGTCTCGTATAGATGACCTGTTTGACCAGCTCCAAGGAGCTTGTGTGTTTTCCAAGATTGATTTAAGGTCAGGCTACCATCAATTGAGGATCCGAGATGCAGATATCCCAAATACAGCTTTTAGAACGAGGTATGAGTTCGTAGTCACGTCTTTTGGACTGACAACGCCCCAGCAGCATTTATGGATATGATGGATAGAGTATTCGAGGCATTCTTGGATCCCTTTGTCATCGTGTTCATAGATGAAATTCTTGTTTATTCTAAGTCTAAGGATGTAACGGCCCGGTTTTCAGAGTCTGACTTCAGGTCAGTTGGTCGTTAAACTCGTTAAGAATTCTTGGTTAGGGTTTAAAATATAAATGGATTTAATATTTTGTTTGTTTTTAATTGCAGGAGTTGTTCCGGTTTAATAATGAGTTTCGGGCGTTTTCTTGTAAATTATAATAGAAGAGAAGTTAATTTGGTCCTTGGTGGGTTTTGAACCCAATATGCCATGCTTGGAGAGGTGGTTTGTAAATAGAAAATTAAAAAAAAAAAAAAATGACTCCAACTGGATTTGATATAGATTTATTGGATTTAAAAGAGTTTAATTGTTAATTTAATGAGGAAAATACATTTAGGGCTTTTGGGATATCAGTCTTTGTGTTCAGGTATTCCAACGCTCCAGCCGTCCACCGTGAAGCTTCCTCTCGTGCGATCCTCCAAGGATTCCCGAGGTAGGTTCTCGATTGTTGTTCGTTTGTTTCTTTCTTGTTGTTTTCAAGGTTGGAGGTTTATTTCTTTTGGTTTTGGGTTTCGACTAGCTGTTGTCCGCGCCTTCTTCTTCACCATCGAAATGCTGCTACTGGTGCCCGAGACTTCGCTAAACACCATTCGACGTTGCAGCCAGCCCTCACCAGATTGAACCGCACCACCGAGCCCTTATCGTTCGCAGCGCCGCATCAAGCCGCGTGCGCCGAGCCCGCAGCAGACCCGTCGCGAGCCTCACCTTGGTCCTTGGCGCACAGCCCTCGTCGACACACCACACAGCCTGCATCGCCGCGGTTCCTCGCTTGCACGCGCAACCTTGTTGCTTCTCGGTTCGAGTATGGTTCTTCGCTGCTGCCTTAGTCCGTTTTGGGGCTGTTACAAGTAGATTAGATTATTGTTTATTAATTGTTGGTTGTTATAAATCTTGCTAGGTTCTAGGTTGTTGAGTTGGTGTTTCACAGCTTAGGATTCTTGTGTGTTTGTTCGTCTTCTAATCCAGGTAAGGATCTCTTACCAAGGTTGTGTGGACCCTGCGTTAAATATTAATAGCTTGATAATTTATGTGCTTGCTCGTTATTGTTAGTGGATGGGTTGATTTCTTGGCATTACTTCGACTGGCATGTGTTTATTCTATTGTGCATGTTAGTTTTCCGCTCGGCTTGCCCTATCCGCTTGATCGTGCTCTAGTGCCATGATTAGGCTATTTTTCCTTGAATGATCATCTGGATTCTGTTTATGTATGATAACTCACGAACACAAGATTATATATAGCGAATCGGTAATAAAAAGATAGTGAAATCCATAGTAATTCGTTAAAGTTCGCTGTAAACCAGACAAAATCGCGAACACCATAACCTTATAGTTTTCTGAGTAAGGAATGTGGTTTCTTCTACAATCTACTAGGATTTAGAATTATTTGACGTTTTATTTATGAGATGAATCAGCATTCGCTACTACATAATCTTGTGAACACGAACCAGAAGATTACATTCCACAACTAAAAGATGCACTTGTCAAACATCCGACCAAGAACTCGTTAGAGCCACGAGACGTGCAAAGCTTACGAGAATCATGGTGCATAGTGGAGAACGTAGGCGAGAATTGCGGACCAAATTCCTCTCCCTATAAAAGCAGAAAGCAGAGATTGAAAAAAGAGTCGGAGTTGAAGTGAAGATTGAATTATTGATTCTGGAGATCGATCATCGTACCTTAAAGGAGACTTGTCGTACGTGAAGACAACTCGAAACTCGAAACTTGAAGTCAACTTAGCATTTCAGTATTTCGTATTTTGTTTCGCATTTTCTTTTCGCACTTTCTATATTTTCGCATGTTCTGAATTCATTTTGTTTTATCAACTTTTGAAATTTTATGAAGATTGTTTATTTAATTCCGAGTATGTTCAATATTTGCATGTCTACTTAAATTTCATTTCGGGATTAGCAAGGATAGTTGTTCGCAAAAGTTAATTTCTGATAAGACCATTTAACTGAGTAACGAGTATAGATAACGAGTTGAGAAACTCTAATATTTAGCTTTGAGAAAAGTAAATATTGCTCTGTACTTAGTCTAGGTTTTGTTAACGAGTGTTTTCAATTCATATTCGCTTAGAAATAAGGTTTGCTAGAAACTTAGTTGTAATTCAACGAACTTATGATTCGAGAGAACTAAGTAAGTTTGAGTATTGGTTAAAATTGTTAGTTAATCCGCGAAGCATCCTATGCGAACTCCTGAAGTTTTACTTATACATTTTATTCCTTAAATATTGCTTGTCAATGCAACTTCACTTATTCAAATCGCATTCGTAATGAAATTACAAGTGTAAAACGAACAAAATTATAATTCCCTGTGGATACACTCTTACTTATTAAACTTGCCCAACGATAGTGTACACTTGCATTGTCTATTCGCAATAGGAATCAAAGTTTGCTAACCACAGACCTCCAATTGAACGAACAATGTACTTATGCAATAAAGACTGTTTGTTTTAAAGATTTCTCTGGCCAGGGATGAATGTATTTTAAAGGTTTTGGAACATGTGCTTGGAAAAAAGGACAGGTTCTTAACTGTGAATTGCATGTTTTGATTTTATGTTTTTAACTTATAGAATTTGGATGTTGTTCATGAAACATAAATATTTTTAATTTTAAAGGCATGAATTCGTAAAGGCCTAGGTTTAGGACCCTATTCGGGTCGGGTCTTTACAGTCACACATGCACAAATAAGTGAAAAGTAGAGAGATGGGATATTCAGTAAATTTTATATATATATATTTATATTCTAAACACTCTCGTCTTAAAATAAATTGACACAGTCCCCGGAAACGGCGCCAAAAGCTTGATTGCGTGATTGCGTGCAAGTGTACACGGTCTGCAGTACGCAATAAGTAAATTATCGTATTTCCACAGAGACTGGAATTTATCCAATGTGGTGTTTAGAATTGAAATAAAAGACAGTAAACAATTGGGTTTTGGTATTGGATTGATGATATTGAGATTAGACAATAAGTAAATAAAAGTAAACAAACAATAGTTGAAATCTATGTGAGAAAAGAGGGCATATGGTAGGTATTATGAGTATAGCAGCAATGTGTACGTGAGAGTCATGCGATATGGAATTTCTATTACACTGCGCTAAACAACCTTTTCTTCCGCATTGGTTCGCATCAATCCCGACTTCCGTTGCGACTTGAAGTAATTAAACTGAGAGCGCGAGATGTATAACAGTGACGCGTTTATTCCTAAACTCTGAATTAAAGCATTATAGACATAACACTAACCAGTTAAACATGCAACTTAGACTTAGGTCGTTTCCTCTTCTGATTTACAACCAATTAGCTCGTGTGGATGGTCGGTCAACACTTACTATTAAATTAAGAACCTAAATTTCATGCCCTAGAGCATCCTTCCTAACTCTCCCTAAAACATGCTACTACCACTCACTTTTCCCTAACCTCGCCCTAAGGAAGTTAGTTCATACCACAAATAAATAACACACAAATAATCATGGAAAACATGCTAAAATGTTATTCAATGATATGAAGTTCAAAGTAAAGAAAATAAAAACAAGTAACTCCCTGAGATGTTCCTCGTAGCTGAGAACATTCAAATCTCATAGTCGTTCAACTCCTCAAAATTCCGACCCTAAGGCTATTACAAAAAGTTCTATTTATAATGTCTGCTAGGTCTTCAATCTCCAAATCTCCAAATAAGGTATGCTTTTAATTGCCCGATCCTTTCCATAGTTACACATGCCAACTTGGTCAAAGTCTGCCCGATTCGAGAATCCCTTGATTACAACAGCCCATTTCGTAATTGTCTGGCTATTCAATTTCACGTTGTCAAGTGATTCTTTCCTAAAGTGATTTTCTGTCGGCTCCTGCCTCATAGATCATGCGTCTTTTCCATTATGCGGTTCCATGATTCTGCCTCACATTGTCATATTGTCTTGTGATAGCAAACAGAGTAAATCATGCGAAAGGCAATAAATCATGCTACTTTCAGTCATTTCATGCGCTAAATGTCAAAGTTTCGCATTTAGTTCCACAGATGCTTCGCATGCGCGATTTACACTTCTTTTCCTTATTTTCTCTCACTCGCAACCGCATTTTCTTATGAAAGCGTGCATAAAATGATGCCAAAGCATGTGATTATCTGATTCTATTTTAGAGTCATCAATAACCACCTCGCATTGAAGAAATGATGCAAATCGCATGTTTTTAGATGCAAACCGCAGGTATAAGCGCGTCGACAGGGTTTATGGCACAAACTCGCTGATGCATTTGGATTGCAGGTAAATCTAGCATTGACAAAAGGACAGATCGGACAAAACAGATAAGGAAAGAATCGGACCAGAAGACAAATCGGACGGAGAAATGAAAAGAATAACTCAGACAAGGAAATAAACCATTTTGGCACTAAATTTAAGAGTGATTGACAAGAAACCCTAGCCCTATAAGAAGAGGATCGATTGACAAAGAATGGTGTGTTAATTCAGAGGGAAGCTACCATTGATGGGTGCTACAACACCGAGGTTTCCTTAGGAACCTCGGTTGTCCTTGCTCATTTGTAGGCCTGAAGAGTCAAGTACCGACATGGTGTTACTGATGAAGACATCATTGGCAACAATAGTGCCGATTCGTGTACTCCATAATTAGATAGTTTAGTTGCATATTTAATTTCTTGTATTTTAATTGAATCCATGTTTATTTGTGTTCTTAGGAGTAGTGTAGGTTTCGACAATAATAATATACAAGTATTTCATTTCAGAATTGATCTCGTGCAACTTGTATGAGTATGTTATTTTTAAAGAAACACTTGGATTTAATTCATAGTTTAAATCGATTATAATTGAGTTAAGGGGGAACGGGCATGAACAGTAATTAATTAATTCCCGCAGGGGTCGATTGACAATCCACCTTTGTGTTCTTAGTCTTTGCCTTGGAAGAGGGAATTCACGAGTTGTATGCGAAAGACTCGTGCGAATTAGGTAAATCCAAGGACAATGTACCGAGAGATTGTAGTCAAGTGTTCTGAAAGGGAGCTTGAAGTAGAAGTCTAACATAGGCATTTTTCTCATGACAACTTAACTTGATTGTTATAAATTTATTGTATGTATTTCTTCCCATTAGACAATTCATATAGACTTAGGATATCTAACTAGTCAGACTTAGGTAATTTATAAATGCGGGTGATGAAGTTTATAATGTTGCATATCTATTTAGCATTCGTCGGATTGCTACCCACGCATGCTTGCCTCAGTGTATTCGGAAGAGGAACGGCGGATGACCCAGCAGGTTACATTTAGCATGGGGCAATGTCTATTGCTCCATTTAAAGGAGCCAATGCGGTTTCGCTAACGCGTGCGAGGTCCTGAGCTCATTTATGTGGATTTACGGCAGAAGCCATAATCCGCATCAACGAATGCGGAAGTACTCATTTATAGGGAAGCGCGAGCTTAATTTACCATGCAGCGCATGTATAACCTTACCTGAGTGTGCGTAGTTAACTCCATTTTCATTTGCATCTCACTAGCATATTTAGATTTATAATTATCTTACCAATTCAAACAACTCATTTTTCACATTCATTCTATTTTCCTTTTCTTTTGACCTTTGATTTATATCAGATTTGACCTAATCCCTATGGGATCGATAAAATATAAATATTTATTACTTACTGCAATTTCTGACCGCGTATACTTGCGCATAACTGATTCCGAGTACTTCTTAGAAGTAAGTTCACTTGTACTTAATTATCAGTCAATATATTAGCACAAAAATTTGTCGGTCAGCCATATATAGACAATGTGTATATGGAATGATTCGGCAATGCATTGAAGAAAAAGAGATGAATGCAATATTGGAATCATGTCAAGCATCACCGTATGGTGGACACTTAGGAGGAATGCGCACCGCAGCAAAAAAAATTCAATCGGGTTATTTCTGGCCAAGCATATTCGAAGATGCGCATCATTATGCGAAGACGTGCGATAAATGTGAAAAATGGATGAAATGCCTTTAACTTCGATTCTGGAAGTCGGGTTATTCAATGTCTGGGGAACCGATTTCGTAGGCTCATTTCCTCCTTCGCACAACAATTTATACATCCTGGTCGTGGTGGATTACGTATGCAAATGGGTTGAAGCGATTTCTAGCGATTTCCAAACCTTCTAACGATGCTCAAAAGGTTATAAAATTCCTTCATAGGAATATTTTCACCAGGTTTGGTACTCTGCGAGCACTAATCAGTGATGAAGGAACACACTTCATAAACAAAGCAATGGCTCATGTGATGCAAGTACAATTTCAAGCACCGCATTGCAAGCCCTTATCACCCGCAGATCAATGGCCAAGCTGAAGTCTCTAACTGCAAAATCAAAAGCATTTTAGAGAAATTCGTTGGACATAACAGAATTGTTTGGTCCTTGCGACTAGATGAATCGCTTTGGGCTTATCGCATCACATTCAAAACTCTGCTAAATATGTCCCCTTATAGAATTGTGTATGAAAAATCGTGCTAGTTGCTAGTAGAATTAGAACATAAAGCTTTCTAGGCGCTTAAAAAATTGAACCTTGATCTTCAGAAAGCAGGCTCGGTTTGAATGCTGCAATAACTTGATCTAGAAGGGCACAGTCATTTCTCATACAAAAATGCAAAGTTATACAAGAAAAAGACAAAGAAATGGCATGATCCAAAGACTGACCCCTCGAACTTTTGAGGTGGGTCACCAAGTACTTTTATTTAACTCACTACTTCGTTTATTCCCAAGAAGGCTCGGATCCAAGTGGTCTGTACCACTTCACATCACACAAGTTAAATCAAAATGAGCAATCTGGATTAAGAATGAGTCGAATGAGAATAAATTTGCAGTTAATGGCTAGAGACTCAAACATTACTAGAATGAGAATGTTCAGCGCGGGATATCTTCATTATCATTAGCCGAATAATAAGCGCGCGAGCATGCATTTGGAGCTAAAGCGTATCGATACATTTAATTTTTGCTCCAAGCATGCTATTTATAATATTTTCTATTTCCTTATTCAAAGAAGCCAGTTAACATTTTTAAGTTTTATTTATTTTGTTTAATTTTTCTTATAGCTCTCAAATAGAGCATATTTTTAGGCTATTATTGTTTGCATTATTCTAAGAATTAAAGTAAATAAATGAGCGTTGATAGTAAATTGCGAGTAAAAACCATGAAAATTAGCATGCATTCATAAATTAGCATCATAAGCGCAATTACGCAGATTGAGTAGAAATATTGAATACATTGCGATACAAGTTTGTACAATGCAGGAAAATGTTAAATGCTTACGCTGGAAGGACGAATCAATGCGAACGGCGACGTACACAAAAGAATCATGCTTTTACAAGGCGGTCACGTTCTAAGTATCACGCCGACAAGGAAATAAATAGATAATCAATCACGTAATTAAGAAGGCGTCCATCAAGAAATCCCAGCGAAAATCAAGAGATCCTGCATTAATGATGATTTTCCAGCTCACCTAAACTCCGATTCAAAGTATTAACGCAGTAATACTAACATATTAAACATGCAAAATAGACTTAGGTTATTTCCTCTTTCGATTTACAACCTATTAATTCGTGTGGATGGTCGGTCGACACTGACTGTTATTATGATACTCCTAATTAACATGGTATAGATACGCCCTTCTAATTTCTTCCTACTACATGTTGTATAAATCTATTTTCTCCTAGCATTGCCTGTAAAGACCCGACCAAAATAACGGTCCTAAACTAGGCCTTTACTACATGCATGACTTAAAAGCGGAAAATCATTA
>JBBMEF010042282.1:0-13922 GCA_037832685.1 Sicyos baderoa
ATTAGTCTACCCTCTCGTTTGCGGGGGGATGTGAAGATATTATAAATATATTCAATAATGTATTTAATATATTATATTTTTGTGTTATTTGCTTTGCTGTATTTAGGGATTTTAGATCCTATTCTAGAACATTCTAAATATCTAGGGTTAGGTATGATGTATTTATTTAATTGCCTATTTGCCCTTTTCAAATCCTATATAAAGGGTTGCTCTGTACAAGTGAAATATTGTGAATAAACTACAAATCATTTCTTTTATTTCTTTGTCTACTTTATCTAGGTCTCGGGTAGAGAGAGAAGTGATTTGGTAAAGTGAAAAGAAGAGGGAAAGTGAAAAGGTGAGAGAAAATCGGGGCCAGGGCTGGGGCGCGTGAAAACGAAGGCGGGCGCATGCCCACCTTTGTTGTAAATCGAAGGCGGGCGTTAAGTGCCCGCCTTCAATTTGACGTTATGGCGGGCAAGTGCCCGCCTTCGTTAATTGTTAACGGCAGGCACCGCTAGCCCGCATTCGTTAATTTTTAAAGACGGGCACAGTGTCCGCCTTCGTTAATAGTTAACAGCGGGAAATTTTTGCCCGTCTTTGAATATTTGTGTTTTCAATTTTAAATTTTGTGCCCGTCTTCAATTAAAAATATTGTAGTAGTGATAGGACTTACATTCACCCTCCCCAATTCATACTAAAAAAAAAAAAAAGTTGCATGGGACTCCTAAGATACCATATATTTGTTAATTTCTTCTACCAAGTATGGTTGAATTAAAAAAATTCACATATTGCAAAAGAGAAAATAAAATTAGTTGTCTGCAATTGGTACACTTGTAATTGTATCTCACTTTTCTTTTCAATGTGCTGATTTTGGTATTTCAGCCTCTTGATATTTTTAAAATACAACTTTCAAGCTCGCTTAATTTTATCTTGTATTTAATATAAAAAAAACTATAATTTTTATTTCTCTAGTCATTGGCTTTAGATTCTAAAAGCTGCAGAATCTATATATTTTAAGCATCCAACTTACAATAACACATGTATTTTCTTTTATAATAATATAACACTTGTAATTAGAAGTTGTATGTGTTATACTTACGCGCATAAATTAAAATTAATTAATTTATGAAGGCGGCGAAATTGATGTTACTGGTAAATTATATAGATACATTGCATATAGATTGCAATTAGGATTAATTTATAAAAGTATATTAAGAATTAAAACCTTAAAATAATAAAAATCCACTTGTCATAAAGCTTTTGTCAAGATATACTACAAAAATCATTATTGGATGTCACCTCACTAAAAAAAAAAAGCAAAAAAACCCTTACCGACATGGCCACAATATCTTTTAGTTTTATTTTTTTGAAATCACACAATATTCTTTAGCTAATCTCGTCTTGAATTTATATTCCTATTGAACTATTTGCTTTTGTCCGTACAAAACGCAAAATCTGGTAATAAATGCTTTATTTTTTTTTAAGTACAAGTCGCAGAAAGAGAAATTACAAATATTTATTCAAATAATTGATTCGTGATGGTGAAATAAAAATGAATTATCAAATACAGACATGTAAATTTCATTTTAATCTTTGAGATTACACCAAGTACCTAAGATCTCTTAGCATTTTATATTAATCTTTATACATTAAGTTATGTTATATTTTAGTCTTATAACTTTTAAAACATCTATTTGACTTTAAATTTCAATTTTTTTTTTCCTTTCTAAATCTTAAACTTATCAATATGTATCAATTTTTATCCAAAACTTTTGATTTCATATGAATTGGACGGTGGGGGTAAACAATCCAGGGCAAATCCAAGTTCGAAGATTAAAGGGGCTGCAAATTATTTTTTATAAATGTAAACAGTTTGATCGTACTCTTACATAGTGTATTCTCAAACTTTGAATCTAGCGGCTGAAATATTTCTAAGCTTTCCCCTTTCTTTGCCATCAATTTTTTTAAAAGTATAATAATATCGAATAAATCAACGAACTAATATTGTAATTTCTTATTAGAATTAAATATCAAAACCTTTAATGACATTTAAAAATATTTTTAAACTTTATTAATTTAGATAAAAATAATAATAATTTCATGGGACTACAGGAATATGCCAAATTGATAAAATATTTACAAAACTAGAAAATTTTTAAAAATTTAGCAACCATAATTAAATATACGGTATAAAGTAATACGTTTTATACCGGATAACTAATACATATACAGTATATGATAAGTATTATTTATATTGTATATTTGACTATGGATGCTAAATATTTTCAAATTTGCCTAGATCTGTAATTATTTTGTAAAATTGGACTATCTAGTACAATTTTTCTAATTTCATTGATGATTGAATTATAATTGAATTTGGTTTTGAAGACCCAGTTTACACCAATCACCCTGTGTTTTGCTGGTCTATCAAACTAGCTGTCAAGTCTCATTCTTGTTGATCATGTCCAGTTCAGCTTGCATAGCTCTCCTCCAAGTTTGAGATTCATGTGCCTCAACATAGCTTGTTGGTTCACTGATAACCAAATTACACCTTTGATAAATGTCCTCCAAGGATCTTGTACCTCTCATTGGCAAGTCATCCATCATATTATTTGTTATATGTTGAGGTTGCTCTTTTGGATAAAATTTAGGATGAACATATTTTTTTATTTTTCCAACATCAAACAATCGCCTCGTCAAACTTAACATCTATGCTAAAAATTATATTTTATGTTTTCAAACAAAAAATTCGGTATCCCTTGCATGATGTACCCTAATCCATGAAGATGTCTTGTTTAGCTTTATTGTCTAGCTTGCTTCTTTTGGATTCGGGCACTTTATAGTAACATATATATACACCCAAAAACTCTGAGATGAATTACTGTTGGCTTGAGATCATACCAAGCTTCATATGGAGTCTTGTCTTGCAAGCTTTTGTGGGCAGCCTATTCGATAAATAGACAGAAATATTGACTGCTTCTGCTTAAAATTGGTTTGACATTTCTTTTTCAATTAAAAGACACATGGCCATCTTCATTACTGTCTTGTTCTTCCTTTCAGACACCCCAATTTGTTGTGGGGTATATGGTAAAGTTGGTTGATGCTCAATGCCTGCATTTATAAGAAAATTCAGCAAACTGGCGAGAAGTATATCCTCCACCATTATCTGATCTCAAAGCTTTAATTATAAGATTACATTGATTCTCTACTAAAGCTTTAAATTGTTTAAAAACATCAAAATCTTCACTTTTGAGTTTTATGAAATAAACCCAATACATCCAAGTGTAGTCATCAATATATAGGATAAAATAATTGTTACCACTCAAGGACATGGTGTTCATTGGGCCACACACATCAGTGTGAATGAGTTGAAGTTTTTGATTTGCTCTCAATGAATGATTTGTTTGAAATGGTAGCTTGGATTGCTTCCCTTGCTAACAAAATTCACAAATTTGAGTATCACGTGAAAATTTAGGCATATCTTCCACAAGGTTTTTATTGTTCATTTCAGCAATGGTTCTTTGGTTGAAATGTCCAATCCTTCTATGCCACATATTTGTAATTGATTCTGAAGCACTTGTGTTGGCTTGCTCACACGTTTTTTTCCCAATTTACCGTAAAACTTTGGTTTATCATGTTAACACATAATAATTCAACTCCATAAGAATAAAAAATAATACATTTGCAATCCTTAAAATGAAGTGAATAAATTTTTTCAAGCATTTGTCCAACACTCAACAGATTTTGGCTAACTTCAAGTGTAAACAAAACATCAGGAATAGTTTTAATACCTGGATCTGTTAAGACAACCACTGATCCTCTTCCTGTGACGGTTAGAAATTCTCCCTTTCCCATATTTACTCTGGATTTGTGAGAATCATCAAGAGTTCTGAACATCTCTAAATCATTGCACAAGTGATGAAGGCACTATCAATAAACCAGTCATCGAAGGGGTCCTTTGTTGAGATACAAGAAACTGCAAAGAGTTGCTCTTCTTGTGCATCATTTGCATCCGCCAATTTAGATTGAGAAAATGTAGAGCCTTTTTATTTTTAATTTACAAACTTTTATATATGCCCAATCTGCTTGCAACTGCCACATACAACATCATGCCTCCACCAACAATATTTTTCTAGATGTGTTGTTTTTTTTTCAATGTTTGCAATAAGGAATGACTTCTTTGAACTCTCACTGCTATTTCCACCAATATGCTTCCCTTCATTTTTTTGATTAGACTGATATTGTTCTTTACCATAATTTTGCTTTTGTATAGAGAAAGTGACTGCGACTAACGATGTACTATAGCTATGGATAATTTAGATTGTAGAAGGACAAGACTTTATTGATTAAAGTCCCTCTGTTCATATTCGCAACGTTACACAAGTATACGTAGTCGAGAGTGCAGTAAGTGATAAGTATTTATATTTTATCAATCCCATCGGGATTGATGTCTAGACTTAAGATTTCTAAGGAAAGAGTCAACGGTAAAATAAAAAAAAGTTTTGGGTTTTAAGAGATGGTTGTTTTTGGTTTTCAAATACAGAAAGTAAATGCAAGAAAATAAACATGCAAAGCAATGAGTAGAAATTTACTAGACAATCCTAGAAAATTATTAAGCGCGAGGATAGCTAATTAATGCAACTCTTGCTTCCTACACAATTGAACGCTTCCACATTCAATAGTTTGTGAAGAACTTGCTTCTGCTTAAAAACTTCATCTGGGATCTAGGCAACGCAAGTAATAGTGAGGTTATTTCTAACACTCTAAATAACGAATAACTATTCGTACAACCTATCATAGCATACTGGGTCGACATGCACATCTTCTTTCTGGAATATTTCAAGACTCATGGGTGGTTAGCAAGACGACACATGAGATTAAATATAAGCACAACAGTGTAAAGTCTAATTAGCATTCTCTCTTAACATGAATCTATTCATGTAAGTAAACAAAAACTCCTATAACGCAGTCATAGCTTAGAAACACAGGTAGAAGTTAAATCAGCTGATTTTATTCATCAACAAATGTTTTTCTACTACAACTACTCCTAAAAAAACAGTAAAATGAAATTGATGTGAATGTGAAGTGCGCAGTCCTCTTGTCATCAGCTTCTGCAACACAACCAGTGCTTCTTCTTGGGATTCGGCCTAATCCTGAAATTAGTCGGCCATCCGATCAGTTCACCCGACTTCGACCTTCTTCTAGGTATTTATAGTGTGGAATTACTTGGTCGACAAGTTGGATCGAGCGAGAAAATCCTCATAAATGTGATCACGTGATTTGCTCCCTCTAATTGCTTGATTGACATCGCCTTGATGGTTGATTTTATTCTCTAAATTTTTTCCTTGTTGATGTCCTCTCTCGAAGGTAACTGCCATGTCAGCATATTCGTTTCGTGTGTTAGTTGTCATCTGCGTATTTCAGCTCCGTAAATCACTTTCTCACATAATCCTGCATTTTATAACATTTTAGCATGTTTTCTATCTTGTTTCCGCAAAAACACAAATGTGATGCTAAAATATGCATGCATGCGGAATTCTATGTTTTGGTTCACATTCTCGCTCTTTCGCACTCATCTTTTCCTAAAACTTAAGAATAATGTAAACTAATGCGGCCTAAAATGTGCTCTATTTGATAGCTATCAAAAAGCTCTTTCAGTGATGTTTTCTTGCCTCAAGTTCCTTCATTGCTCTTAAGCTTGAAGATCACGCATTAGCTCACCTAATGAAACTTTGCTGAGGTCCTTGGACTATTCAAGAGAAGAAATTTTAGATTCAAATCTCTCAGGAAGAGTCAGGAGTACTTTCTCTATAATCTCTGTCTCTACAAATTCTTCACCAAGCAATCTCGTGTTATTAACAATTAAAGAGATTCGATCAGCATACTTACTAATTGTTTCATCCTCCTACATGTTCAGCGATTCAAAATCTATTTTCAAATTTAACACTTGCATTTGACATGTTCTATCACTGCCTCTATATTCTTCATTCAATTTTTCTCAAACCTCCTTCGCAGTTTTGCAGGCCATAATTATGTAAAAAAAAATAGAGTCTGCAACTGAAGTTTGAACAAGTGACTTGGCTCGAGAATTTTTGACATTTTGCTCACTAGTGAATTTGATTTTGTTTATGGTGAGATTTTCTTGTAAAACAAGGTCTAGTATTTCTTTGGTTACAGTTTCCCAAAGATCATAAGCTTCCAAAAAAGCTTGCATTTTTACTGACCAAATATGATAATTTTGACAAGTAAAAATGATAGGTGAGTTTAAAATTTTGGCTGCTAGATGCCATTTATATTCTTGGGTTAAAAAGGCTTTTTTCTTTTGTTGAATTTTTTTTGTTGATTTTGGTCCCGTAAGATCTAGTAATGCTCTGATACCACTGTTAATGCAAACACTACTATAATTTTTTTAAAAAAATCGTATAGAAGAGATGGAGGATTTGGATATATTTTTATTGAATGTGGATAATTTATACTAGAGTTGAAATAGCAGACTTCCTATTTTTTGGAATGTAAAAAATTGATTGAGTAAAAACTGCAACTAATAGCTAAAAACAACCATTAACTAAAAATTAAAATATTAACCAAAAATAGCATTGTGAAAAATTCTCATTGGAATTGAAATGTCACAAATCTAACAAAGACCAGCTGCTCCGCATCAATCAAGCCTGCCCGCCAAAGCTCAGCCAAGCTTGCACGCATTGCCTGTCCGAGCACCAATCCCTGATAAAGCTGGAGACAAAATCCTACGTGATAGCTCTTAAATAGAGCGTAAATTAGGGTATATTATTTAGAATTCTTCTAAGATTTCGAGGGAATAATTGAATAATTAAGAGCAAAAGTAGGAGTAAAACGGTTGAAAGTCACATGCATCCACGGTTAAGCATTAGAAAGGTTGGCAATCAGGTTTTAATAGAAAAGATAAGGAAACTTGCGCTAATCTACAATTTATGTGATACAAGGAATGCGAAAGTCATATGCTGGAAGAAGGTTCTCCTATCGAATGCGATCAACAATGAAAAATAAGACACAACGCAATTATGAGACACTTGCACCCGAGGAATCTTGCCAACATGAAAATAATAAGAAAGCAATCAACACTAAATCTGATTGATAGCTCTCAAATAGATCATATTTTAGGCTGCATTAGTCTGCATTATTAGTAAGATTGAGAGAAAAGATGAGTGCGAGAAGAACAAGAATGCGCTTAAATGTAAAATTCCGCATGCATACATATTTTAGCATCACATTTACAATTATGCAGAAACAGAATAGAAAATGCACTAAAAGATCACATTTTGCAGGATTATGCGAGAAAGAGAATAATGGAGCTGAAACTCGTGGATGGCAACAATCACACGAGACAAACATGCTGACATGGTAGTTGCCTTCGAAAGACGACATCGACAAGGAAACAATCTATAGAATAAAATCAAACATTATGACGATGTCAATCAAGCAATTAGAGAGAGAAAATTACGAGATTACATTGATCAAGATTTTCCCGCTCGATTTGACTTGCCGACCAAGTAATTTCACACTATAAATAGCCAAAAGAAGGTCAAATTCGGGCGAGCTGATCGGGTGGTCGACTAATTTCACGATTTGGCCGAATCTCAAGAGGAAGCATCGGTTGTGTTGCCGAAGCTGATGACAAGGGGACTGCGCACTTTACATTCACATCAATTCAAATTTTATTGATTTATTAGGAGTAGTTGTAGTAGAAAAACAATTGTGGATGAATAAAATCGGCTGGTTTAACTTCTACCTTATTTTGAAACTATGATTGCGTTATATGAGTATTTTATTTACTTACAAGATTAGTTGCATGTTCCGAATGCTAATTACACTCACACTATTGTGCTTTATTTGAACTCATGCGTCGTCTTGCTAGCCACGCATGAGCCTTGCAATACTCTGGAAGGAAGATGTGCATGTTGACCTAGTATACTATGATAGGTTGTACAAACTGATGTTCATTATTTAGAGAGTTAGGAATAACCTCACTATTACTTGCGTTGCCTAGTTCTCAGATGAAGTTTCGATGCGGAAGCACGATCTCACAAACCATTGAAATGCGGAAGCATTCAATTGTATAGGAAGCAAGAGTTGCATTATCTAGCCTTGCGCTTAATATGTTCTAGGAGTGTTTAGTGAATTTTTACTCATTGCATTGCATATTTACTTTATGTATTTCGAAAACCAACAACCAACTATTTTCAAAACCAAAACATTTTCTTTTATTTCTTTTTGACTCTATTCTTAAAAGTGTAAATCTAGACATCAATCCATGTGGGATCGATAAAATATAAATACTTATCACTTACTACACTCTCTACTACGTATACTTGCGTAAAGCTGCCATTACGAATTGAGAGACTTTAATAAATAAAGTATTGTCTTTCTTTAATCTAACCATTAACCACTATACCCCATCGTGATGGGCGGTCAAGTTTTTGGCACCGGTTCCAGGGATTGAGTATTTAGATTTATTATTTTTAGGAAATGAGGGGTTTCTAATTGATTAAGTTGTTTACTTTGAATTTCAGGAACTAGAGGCCAAATTATAACAATCAACAGGGAAAAGAAGTCCCAACGCGAAAAATTCATTATCACATACGAGCATCAATGATGGCATCTCACAATTTTGCGAATCAACGATGGAATTATGACGACATATATGACACGGAATTTATGGAGCAAAAAAGTTATACGAAAGAGGACAACACAACTAATATTTATTTCACAAATCATAACTGGGATTATCAGTTGCAGTTTGGGGAAGATCAAAGTATCTATCAGCACGGTGTTCAATTACAAAACGAATTCAGAAGTGCGAGTGATGCATGGGATTGTAGGAGTCATGAACCTAGCAGTACTAATTGTAGTTATGACACAGATGATTTGACATTTGAAGCTGATGAGACACTAAGACGGAGACAGTGGTTGCTAGATAATGGAATTATATCGAAGTCTCAAAACCCCAACAATGAGCATCATGTATCTTTAGAAGCGGAATGCAAAGCGAATGAAGAATTAGAAAAAAAGACATATATAGAGGTTGACGTACTTGGCGCATGGGCAGATGTGAATCTTTATAGTGAACAACTCACGTGTGAAGATTTTCTGCTGACAATGATCGCAAGGGCAGAAGAAGCCAAGGATGCTAAACGCGTAGCAGAAGCAAAAGAAGAAGAAGAAAGGTGATAAAATCATCAAGAAAGCGCATGAGAAGGAAATACCTCCATGACTCTTTCTGATGCGGAAGAAATAGGGTGTGCTGTGAAAGAAGATGAAAATTCCATGGTTGATAAGGAGTAGAGGAGTGAAGGCCACAATAAAGATGAAAATCTTCAGCGAACAATTTTTGCGGATGATGAGCCTGCGACAATTAATGATGCAATTTCACATCAACCTGATAAGGGGGATGCGGAGTCAACAATGCGGCAGGGTAAGAGTGAAGGTATGGAAGATTAGAGGATGTTAGCAATAGCACCCGAGATGTTTTCACTACCAATTATGAACGAGACACAAGACATAATAAGTCGAGGAAGCGGCAATTGGATGATACAACTGACATTTAACATGGAAGACGAAATTCTATCAATACTGAGGTTGATAGAAGGATTACGCATCAAGGCGCATGAAGATGAAAGACTAGAAAAGACAATCAAAGATGGATTTGCCCCAAAGATATACAAATGGCCTAAGGAATGAAACACTACACCGGACGGAACACACGCAAAGGTTCCGCCCAGATCTGCAATAGCATTTATGGAATGCGAAAATCTAGTATCTCTGACTTTGTGCAAATATTTTATCGTATTATTTTAGGAAAGTTTTTATTTTCGAATATTTTAAATTTCAGAATTAGGAAATTATTATTTTTCGTTTATTGCAATTTTCATAATAGGAAGTTTTCTTTTTGTTAGCCGATTTTGTTTTTTTTTTTTTTAATTTCATTTTTATTTCCTTACATCTTTAATCTTCATAGTTTAGGAAGGAATTGATTCAATTGTAAAAAATAACGCACATATTTTGAAAATTTTTACCTTTAGTGTTTATTGCCTTGCATAAATGAATTTTCAAAAAGATCCTTTACGTCCTATTTAAGAACCGAGAACGAGGTCATATTTTCCCAAACTCACAAACCACATAGAAAGAGAAACCTATTTGACAATGTCTTCTTCAAGAAGAGCGAGTGGTAAGGGAAAGATGGCTGTTGAGCAGGATCCTGGAAGTGATGGTAATCTGAGGCGAATCAGAAGTGGTAAGTTTTTTGGGATAACAGAGGAGCGAAGGAATTTGTTTTCTTCGTATCTTCTGATCGACAACGAGGAAGAAAACTCGCCTGAGTTCGAGTGAGCGCTAGACGCAGTGACGGAAGCGGATCTTGAGCAGATGGACGAAACTCTTGAGAAGTCAGAGCCAGGTAAGGACGATGAAGGTAATGAAATGAGAAACCCTAAAGATGGCATTAAAGTTGTTTGCAAGCATAGGCCACGAGAGAAAATGATGGAGAGGATCAACATAAATTTGATGTGTGACATGAAGATGCTGGAGGAAAACTCAATGAGGAAACATGAAGAAGTCCCACAATCGAGGTTCTGTAGCATTCGTGCCCAGACGATGAAATAGAGCATTAAGACTAGAGTTAGGAAAGGAGAAAATTTTTATTTGCCAGCGTCGAGGAAAGATTCATTGCACTGGAAAAGGTTGGATATAAAACAGAATTGGTGCGATGGAAGTTCTTAAGGACCATGGACAAAAAGATTGTCGAATGGGGATGGACGAGATTTTTATACCCAATTTTGAACTCAAGGACAGAATGGGTGAAACAATTTTATGCAAACCTAAATGAAGAAGTCTAGGCATTTTCAAGAGTTGAAGGAAGGCTCATTGATTGTCGTGTGCAAGCATGGAATGCAGCTTTATCGGTCAAAGACGAATACAATGTAGCTTTTGAACAGATGACGATGCATCCCATGAATGCGGATATGAAGGGAGCACTGAGTGCAATAGGAAGCTGGGGTGCGGAATGGAATGATCCAACTTCAATCCAAGTTATGATGCTAGCCGAAGACATGTTTGAATCGTGGAGGCTTGTCAGGGATTCGTTGATTTACACAACCAATAGGGAATTGATCAGAAATGACCAAATGATGATGCTTTACGGAATCAAGCTTGGGATGAAATCGAACCTTGGAGTAATCATAAACAGTGGGGTGCAGCAATGCGCAAGGAAACTTACTCACATGAAAGTTTTGAAACTAAACATATACAGATAGAGTTTTGAAGCTAAACATATCTACAATTGTACGAAATCTCTCTAACTTCGTGTCGCACTATATGGTTTATGCAAGGGAACGCGATGAAATAATGATGACAACCATGGCAAAAAGAGGAGAACTAAGTGAATGGCCTGATTACCCAGAAACAGGCAGTCTGCAAAATGGCGAAGAAGAAGGGCCGAGCAACAATATGAAAAAATAGATGGAAGTCTCGTTCTCTTTTAAATGCTTTTCTTATTTCAAATTTGAATTTTTATTTTCGCATGCATTTCACGTAGTAGTCGCATTATTTTGATAGGACCCAGCATGACATTTAAGATACAATTTGAATTTCACAGTATTTGAATTCAGTAAACTTTAATTTTGAAAGTCTATTTTTGCAGTATTTATCGTAATTTTATTATTTGTTAAAGATAGTAGAATTCAATTTCGAGAGTTCTTATGTTTCTGAAAAATTTAACTTAGCTTAGAGTAATCTTTATTATGAATGATCGAACGGACCAAAAATTCGCAAGGAAGTCGCAGAAGTTTGTTTAGAATATCGCAACTGTAGCAACAACTAAGTTTGGGGGAACTAAGTCTCACCTTCATTAGGGACAATGGATATCACACAAAAAAAAAAACAAAAAAAAACATTTCGAGTGAAGTATAAAATAAAGATTAACATATTTTGGAATGAATAACGAGTGCGTAAAAGCCTTGGGACTCTTAAGTACTCAGTTGTCTGTAAGTTTGACCATTTAGATGAAGTATTCTACCTAGAATGCGACGTGTTAAATACAACAGAATGATGGGCATGAGTTCAACCAACGTGGAATGTGTTTGGCATAGCAGAAATCCTGGAAGGTTAAGAACCTTTGTAAAAGGATGACAGAATATGTTAGGAAAACTTTAGACTAGAAGCGATTGCGATATGATAGACATAGTGAAGAAGACGACTTACGATGAGGTACAAATCTATTAGCCATGATAAGGAGGACTCTAAGTTAGGACTAGATTTTTGGAGAAGTTGAACTTGTAAATGAGAAGGAAGCTTTATTTAGCAAAAGATAACAAGGCGATGAGACATGCAGAATTAGATCGAAGAAATAAAGTTTGATGCTGAATTGAAATAAAAATAAATAAATAAATAAAATAACTAGGCAGTTATGCATTACTTGAGGACAAGCAATGATTTAATTTTTGGGGTTTGATAGCTCTCAAATAGAGCATATTTTAGGCTGCATTAGCCTGCATTATTAGTAAGATTGAGAGAAAATATGAGTGCGAGAAGAACAAGAATGCGCTTAAAATATAGAATTCTGCATGCATACATATTTTAGCATCATATTTACAATTATGCGGAAACAGAATAGAAAACGCACTATATGATCACATTTTGCAGGATTATGCGAGAAAGAGAATAATGGAGCTGAAACGCACAGACGGCAACAATCACACGAGACAAACATGCTGACATGCAGTTGCCTTCGAAAGACAACATCTACAAGGAAACAATATAGAGAATAAAATCAAACATTATGACGATGTCAATCAAGCAATTAGAGGAAGCAAATCACGAGATTACATTGATGAAGACTTTCCCGCTCGATTTGACTTGCCGACCAAGTAATTTCACACTATAAATATCAAGAAGAAGGTCGAAGTCGGGCAGCTGACGGGTGGCTGATTAATTTCACGATTAGACCGAATCTCAGGAGGAAGCACCGGTTGTGTTGCAGAAGCCGATGACAAGGGGACTGCGCACTTTACATTCTCATCAATTCCAATTTTATTGCTTTATTAGGATTAGTTGTAGTAGAAAAATAATTGTGGATGAATAAAATCGGCTGGTTTAACTTCTACCTTGTTTTGAAACTATGATTGCGTTATAGGAGTATTTTATTTACTTACAAGATTAGTTGCATGTTCCGAATGCTAATTACACTCACACTATTGTGCTTTATTTGAACTCATGCGTCGTCTTGCTAGCCACGCATGAGCCTTGCAATACTCTGGAAGGAAGATGTGCATGTTGACCTAGTATACTATGATAGGTTGTACAAACTGATGTTCATTATTTAGAGAGTTAGGAATAACCTCACTATTACTTGCGTTGCCTAGTTCTCAGATGAAGTTTCGATGCGGAAGCACGATCTCACAAACCATTAAAATGCGGAAGCATTCAATTGTATAGGAAGCAAGAGTTGCATTAGCTAGCCTTGCGCTTAATATGTTCTAGGAGTGTTTAGTGAATTTTTACTCATTGAATTGCATATTTACTTTATGTATTTAGAAAACCAACAACAAACTATTTTCAAAACCAAAACGTTTTCTTTTATTTCTTTTTGACTCTGTTCTTAAAAGTGTAAATCTAGACATTAATCCTTGTGGGATCGATAAAATATAAATACTTATCACTTAACTACACTCTCGACTACGTATACTTGCGTAATGCTGCGATTACAAATTGAAGGACTTTAATTAATAAAGTCTTGTCTTTCTGTAATCTAACCATTCTTCACTATACCACATCGTGATGCGCGGTCACTGACATTAATCAGAAAATTCCCGCATAAATCAAGTAATTAAGTGTAAAGACCCGACCCAAATAGGGTTCTAAACCAAGTCTTTACTACATGCATGACTCTAAGCGGATAAATTAAAATC
>JBBMEF010042303.1:0-13921 GCA_037832685.1 Sicyos baderoa
TGAATGATATGCTCTAAAAACATGCTTATAAACACCTTATTTCAGGGCTAAAAACCTCTCTTTTGGATCGGTATCAAGTTGTTAACAACATTGAAATGGCATGCGAGAAAATGACGCGGCACGCTTTCTTGCCACCTCCAGCCCATTGGTAAATCTCGTCTTCGATGATTCTGCCAATATTGATGGAGTCGCCGGCCATGATGTAGTAGATCAACAACGCACGAGGAGCAGTCAGGGTAGTTTCGTGTGTTGTTGGCATCAGGCAAGTGCGAACAAATGAAGCCTAGAATTTCGCTTCATTTGTCAAATCGCTTGCAAAAATCCTTTTGGCCTTCAGCCCTTCATCCCATTTCGCGCCTTCGCGACAAATGGTTTTGATGCAATCATCCCTATCCTCCTCCGTGCATGTTGCAACTAAGATGTCATAATCTGACTCGACATCTTCTAAACCATATATTTTGTTCAACGCCCTGGAATTCCAAAATATTCCTCTCCCTTGGATATACGAGATGTGTTTTTCGCGGTCCAAGATATTGGCGAAGAATTCCAACACCCCTTCCATTTGGGCTTCTTCCCAGATTATACAGAAATGTCCCTAACTTCGTAGCTCGATTTTGAAATGGATAGAAGAAGGGTAAATGGACAAGTCTTCTGTGAAACCTTGTTCTTGTAGAACAAGTTTCTTTGTGACCTTAGCCATTTGTGCATTAATGGTTGCGCGGTTCGCATCCAACATTCGCAATTCCTTTTGCGAAAGTTGGTTGGTTTTGCGAACTCTCTGCTTCTTCCTAGGTTGTGGGGGCTCAGTCTCTTTGCGGATAGGATGAGAAGTTTGTGTTGGTGAAGGTTGAGGTTCGGAGGTAGGATTGGCGGTTTGGGGAGAATTTGCAGTACTTTCCCCCAACTGCTGATCAACGGACTCTTGCAAGTCCTCGTTATTTCTAACGAACTCCATCCCTTCGTTCAATTCAGCACTCAGTCGGATATCCGACAGAGTTGGAGTTGGAATAATGGCTAACTCCCAACCAGCTATTTGTGGGTTTGGATCGCTTACAAGAGTGTTTGCTGCTAACTCTTTATTAGAGCGAAAATCTTGAGGTGAGTCAGGGTTTGAGATGGGGATAGAAATAAAAGTAGCGAACTCGTCAGGTTCGAAACTGTCTGGAATTATAAGTTCCAACAGGGACGAAGGTTTGCTGGGTTGAGGTGTGGTTAATCTAGGTTCTCCCCCCTCTGCATCAATAGCGAGCATAACTAACGTACCTTCAGATCGCCCTAGAAGACGATCTTTCTACGAAGGCGTCATTCGCTCCCGCGATTCTTTGTTGTTTGCCTTCTCCACTCTTGAAGGCTTCTCAAGGATTTCTTTAAGCCCCAAGAATTTCCTTTTCTTGTTGCGATCGTACCATATTTCGGCCCATTGTTCTTTCCTTTTGAGCTTGGCTTCCAACTTCTTGATGTGTTGAGCCAAATCGTCGTACGTTGGCTCTAAAATCTCAGCCACCACTTGTTCGGCGACGGTGGGTTCTGGAATCTAAGAGCTCGTCGGTTGTTTTCCCTTAGCCTTACTGCTAAGCTTTTGCGGCTTAGGTTTCGGGTTTTGGGATAATTGTGAACCGATTTTCACAATCCTCTTTGGGTTTCTGGCGTTCGATTTTTCGTACGACATGGTTTTTGGTTGGAAATTTGCGAGAATTAGACGTTTGAGATTTTGATCGGAGAAGAGATTTGAAAAATCCGAACGTTAGGGTTTTTGGGGAAGAGGACGAGGGTTTTATAGCCTTCGGATTCAGTTTTCGAGAAATCAAAAATCGAATCGCCAAAGTGGCGCTCGTTCGCATCCACCGTTGATGTTTTCGCTCCTACCCTATATGTGTCTCTTCGAAATCTTTTTAATGATTAGAATTTCGGATTTAAGGGATTTTTGAATGACGTTTTCAGACTTTGGAATTCGAAGTTCCTAAAAAGTTCGCAAGCAGCGAATCGCTCTTTGCGAACTTCTACTTAAAAAAAAAATTTACATACTAAAGGGAAATAATTGAAATGTTGCGTAATTTAAAAATGGAAACGTGTACTTTTTGCAAAGTGTTTGTGTACCTTATCGTTTCCATCTCGGTGCGGTCCTATTCCTTCCTTTCGATTTTTGTTGACTCAGTGTCTCCAAGTAGTTGTCCAACTGGCCTCTGTCTAACCTCCGTGGCCAATTGTCCCATTTGTATTTCCAGATTTTGCACTGCTCCTTGTTGAGTCTGCATAAAATCCTTCAACATATTCTCCATGGAATTGTTAGAAAATGATTGGTTATTATTTCGCGAATATGAAGAATTTTGAAAGTTAGGATTCTGACCTTGTTGACTGTTCGCGTCTCCGCACATAGCACATGTTTCGAAAAACTCTTCTTGCATCATGTTCACATTTTGAGTATGTGAAGAGTTTTTGCTTTCCTTTCGCATCGTCATCAGTAACGCGCGAACTTCCTTCAGCTATAATCTTCTTCTTTCGCTGATTTTTGCTCGGTTCGTCCTTCATTCTTCCATTGAATTCTGTTGAGAGCAAACCGCTCTATTATTTATGTTGGTTGGTTATATGTTTTTTATAATAAAGCTCCATTCGCTGAAGCATCCAGTACATCTTGTGTCGCATCATCTAGACCTCCGTAGAAATATTCCAGTTGAATGCAAAATGGGATGCCATGGTTTGGACACTTCCGAACAGCTGCCTTAAAACGATCCCATGTTTCCAATAAAGTTTCGCCTGGCTCTTGGTTAAATTTCACAATGGCATCGCGAAGTTTCTTCAACTTCATGGGTGGAAAATATTTAAGTAGGAATCTTTGTTATACTAACTTGTCCTCCAAACACCATTTATCATAACTCGTGTTATAATAACGAGCCCTCCAAACATCATTTATCATAACCCCTGTTATAATAACCGACCCTCCAAACACCGTTTATCATAATCTTTATTATACTAACTTGTCCTCCAAACACTATTTATTATAAGCAACCGTATATGATAACCCACCGTTTATAATAACCAACCGTCTACAGTAACATAACCAGTGCTCCAAACACACTTTTAGTGTGCAGAGCTACAGATAGCTCTTGGCCTTGTTGAGTTACAGATAACTCCTAGTTGTTGAGTTACATATAACTCTTAGTTGTGCTGAGTTACAAATAACTCTTAGTTGTGCCGAGTTACAGATAGCTTGTAGTTGTGCGGAGTTATAGATAACTCGTAGCCGTGTTGAGTTTCAGAAAACTCATAGGTGTAAGACCCCGAAGGGCAACATAGTAAGACCACGTGTTGGCATCCTCTGGGTTAGACTGTTTAACCCAAGTTAAGTTGTTGACCCCTGCTTGTTGTTAGATTGCATGTATCTTGGTGCTAGATGATTTGTTTATTGTATTGTACCCCAGTTGGAGATTTTTATTGAGTAGCTCATTGCTCACGCTTATTTTCTGTGGTTTTCCACCAGGTAACTTGGGACCAAGACTGGATGGCTAGAGGAGGCAGATAGATGATCATGAACAATTAATTTGATAGTATGAGTCGATTTTAGTTTATGAACCTTGTTATGTATGTAGACAGGGCACATAGCCCTTAAGATGATTTTAGAATGTTTTCTGGATTGGATCTACTTTTGAATCTTTGGTTTTTGAAATAAAAATACTATGGCCAGGGTTATGCTTTAAACTGCTTTTGAACAGGTGCTTGGAAACAGGGACAAGTTCCATAAATGTTGTGAATGTTTTTAATGTATTTGGATTCTTCTATTTTCCGCATTTACGAGTATAAATTTAATGCATGCATTTAAGGATAAAGACCTAGGTTTAGGGCCATTTTCGGGCTGGGTCTTTACAAGGTTTTTTCCCACAAGATGCTTTTCCACGTATAAGAAGCATTACTAGAGACCTTAGCCTCCATAAACGAACTAGAGTCAAAATATTTCCCCTTAAGAACGCGTGCTGATTGTGTGGTTACGTGCAAGTATACACGACCTGCAGCAAGCAATAAGTAAATTATCGTATTTCCACATAGACTGGAATTTACTCAAGGTGGTGTTTAGAATTGAAACGTAAAACAATAGAACAATTTGGTTTTTTAGTTAATTGATGATTTCGTAATTAGGCAACAAGAAAATAACGAGTAAATAAAATGTAGTTGAACAAAATGCGAGAAAACAAGGCATATGGTAGGTAATATGATAATAGCAGTGATGCGTTAGTGAGAGTCATGCAGTAAGGATTTTCTACTACAAAGCGCTAAACAACCTTTGCTTTTACATCGGTTCGCATCAAGTCCGACTCCCGCTGCGACTTGAAGTAATTAAATGAGAGCGCGAGTTGTATAACAGTGACGCGTTTATTCCTAAACTCTAAATTAAAGTATTATACCTATAATACTAATCAGTTAAACATGCAACTTAAACCTAGGTCATTTCCTCTTCCGATTTACAACCAATGAGCTCATGTGGATGGTCGGTCGACACTTACTACTAGAATTAAGAACCTAAATTCCATGCTCTAGAGTATCCTTCCTAACTCTCCCTAAAAAATGCTACTAAGACTCAATTTTCCCTAACCTCGCGCTAGTAAATTTAGTTAGGCAGTCAGACCCAGGCAGTGTGTTTTAGTTGTCGGTTCGAGCCGGGTAGAGAGTTGTCAAGCTGGACTTAGTTTCGCAGTAGCCCTAAAGTTGGTTGGAAAAGTAAGTAAGTTGAGCGTGGTCGTAACCAAGGTTTTGTTTTAAAGGTGATGCATAGTTGGGTTTAGCCTTACCCGAAGCTTTTGTTCCTTTCAGATGATGTTAGAAGTTAGCTTGGAGTTGCTCGTTGAGCAAATTTGGGGTTGTCCCTCTGGTTGTGTTCCGTTGGTGGAACTTTGAAGGCTGACCTAGTTCTCGACATTGGGTTGAGTGTGGTTCTGGTTCTAAGGTGGAAATAATAGCCATGCTATTGTTGATGAGGAAGTTAGACCTAAAGGTTTGTTGGTCGGTTCGTCACCTTTTGCTCGAGCGTGATGATTGGTTGATTGGCTGAGTTGTTTCGTGCCCTTGTATGTTCCTCTCGGCAGGATCTGCAATAAAGTTGCTAGTGGTTGGTAATCTCTTTGTCCTTGAAAAGAGTTCGTGTTGTGGCAGTTGAGCTCGTAGCATTGCTATCCTACCCAATGGGTAGGGGATGTTTGAGAACTTCCCGTTGTTTGTAGTGAGAGTGTTGAGCTATTTAAGGTTCTGTACGTTCCCTTGTTCAAGTTGCAGTCGATGGTTGCCCAAGGATGTTTTCTCTAGGCTTCGTTGCTTGAAAAGTTGAAGGCTCTCTCGTTCAAGTTGGATCTTGTTGGTTGCATCAGAATGGTGCGTTCCGGACGTGAAGTTTGAGGAATCCTAGTTAGTTGAGTTGCACTCAACCCTGAGGGTTCGAGGTTTGTACCTGGGTAGTTATTAAGTTTGAACAAGTTGTTTTAAGCAAGTTATGTTGGATTTCGTGGTACGTCGAGCATGAGCCTAAAAGGAGGAAATTCTTCTGGAGAAGAATTTATGGTGAAAGTTGCCTCGTTGGATGCCTTGGGTTGCGTGTTAGCAATCTGATCCTTCCCAAGTTCTGTTTCTAGTTGCGTCCCAATGCAACAGTTTGTGTTCGAGCTTTGAGCTAGAGTTGAGTTGGTTGGCTTAACGGTGCTGTTCAGTTTGCCCTTGAGTTTTGCGTAGCTCTTAAGGCTGTTGTGATGAGTAGAAAGTTGGCTTGTCTTGGTTTTCTGACCTTGCCCTCGGGAGTGTACCGTTTGGTGCCTGTTTCCCATGCCTTCGGTAGTTGGTGTATTTGTTGTTTCAGTGGAGCAAGTAAGTAGGCTTTCCTCAGTTTTGCCTCTCCTGTTTGGGGGACCGTTTTTAGAGAGCTTGGGTTGCACTTTTCCTTGGTAGTGGATGCAAGAGTTGTTGTTGGTAGCACAGTGTTTCGAGGTGGTTTGTTGCTAGCCATTTGGGTAACCCTGAGTCGGTTAAGTAGCTTTAAAAGAGTTCTGGCAGTTGTGGGCTTCATTTCGTCAAAGCACCGGGTGTACGTTTGAGACTTAAAGGAGACTTTAAGTTGTGTCAGGACTTTAAGCACTCGTGTTAGTGGAACTTTTGGGAGGAGTTTTGCTCAGTTGTCAGCCGGTGTCTCTTGCCAGCCGGTTTGTTGCAGCCACTAAAGGAGCCTCAGTGGTAGTGGGAAGAGAATTTCTTTGGGCTTTATCTCTGGGTTGATGTTGTTCGGTACCACGGGGTTTCAGTGGAGTTTGTGTCTGGCCGTGTTTTTCATGGCAGGTTGGGACCAGTGTCTTCTGCATCACGGTGTTCGACCGCAGACATATGGTCATACTGAGAGTGTTAAACAAGTTCTTCTGGTGGTTTCGTTGCGAGCCTGCGTGTTAGTTGTTTCGGACAGTTTGGATCCGTACATGTTCTGTTAAGTTTGCTTGCAATAGCATTTTCAGTCAGCTAGTCAATTGACTACCGGTGCAGTTCAGCAGGTTCAGACTCGTTTGTTGGCAGATCAAGTAGGCAGAAAAGCTAAGCCGTTGATCGGCGTAGAGGCCCTGTTTTGAGATGGGCCAGTTATCTTTCTGAAAGTAGTTTTCCTATAGGCATTGCCTCCGCCTTTGGTGGCAGTGCATAGCGTATTCCGTGTATTGATGATCTGGTAGTATGTTGCAGACCTGTCGCACATTGTGGTTGTTGAGCCTTTGCAGTTAATTAAGGTTTCGAGCTTCGAGAGAAGCCAGTGTGGAGTTGGGGTTATGAGAAATGTCGTTGAGAAACTGGTGTGGTTTTAGTCTTAAGGACTTTCGATGACGAAAGTCATAAAAGGAGGGAATATTGTAACGGCTTGGAATTTCAGAACGTCCCTTCAAGTTGGTTTGGGCCGTTATTCCAGTTACTTGGCCTTTGGTTAAGGATCTGATTATTTCGATAAAAAAAATAATATTTGTGTTTTGTGCTTGGCAGGATTCGATCTTTGTTGGATTACGAGTTGTGGAGCCCGATTTGTAAAATAAAGAATAAAAGAAATTTTGTTTTTAGTTTAGTTTATTTGGAAAAAAAGGAAAATAGGTGGAAAATGAGGGTTTATGGATTATTTGGATAAACCCATTTTATGAGATTGAAAGAAGGGAAACCCTAGCCTTCATCTTCTTCACCCAACCGACGCCGCCGTCAATTGCTTGTCGCCGACCACCGCCATGCATCACCGCCGTCTGTTTGGGTCTCGCCGTGCCGGTCTGGATCGTCCGCTCGCAGCCCACAAAAGCCATTCGCGCGTGTCCCTTCTCCGCCCACGCCATACGCTCAGACTCCTTCGACGATGCCGTCTGCTCCAACCTTCAACCGCCATAGGTCGTCGCTCAAACACGCACGGCGATGCCTGACTCCGGTCTTGTCCGCGCGCCCAATCCTTCTCTGTTCGCTCAGTTCGCGTGCGAGCAGCAGCAGCACCACCACTGCAGATCGACCTCCTCCCGAGTGGTCGTCGACACCCCTGTTCAGCTATTGTTTGACGCGTGCAACCAGGCTCGGTAGCCTCTCTTCATCAGCACCTCGCTTCATGCCGTGCTCTATTGATCAAGTTTTTGGGTAAGTTTGCAGTCTCATCCTCATGATTTTTGGGTTGTTCGACTAAGGTTTTGTTTGGGTGTTTGTGAAGCATTGTTCTGGTTGATTTTTCGAGGCATTGTTTATGTTGGTTCTAAGCGCGTTGTTGAGGTTCTGCTCGGTTCTTCATGCTCATTAGGTTGGACAGCCATGTTGCTTCTAGATGTTGGGTAAGTTGGCAAATTTGTTATCATCGATTTAAATGTTTGATAAACTATAGTTAAGTTTGGTTTTAAGTGGCTTATTGTCGGATGCATATTGTTAGGTTGAGCCAGCGTGTGTTCCAGCTCCTTCCACACAACCCTTGTGCGCCTCCCATTCAGCAGAGCAGCTTGGTGCCTTTGTGTTGGGTAGCGACCTTTCGTTGCCCTTTGTTAGTTCGTGTTTAGGGGTTGTCCACTTGTAGCTTAGTTTTAGTCATAAATTGTTGTTATTATTTGCTAGGTGTTATTATTGTTGGTGATCTACAACTCTAGGAGCTTTCTGCTTATTGTTTATTTGTCTGCCAATTCCAGGTAAGGATTTCTTACCGGCGTTGTGTGGGCTCTGCGATTTACTGTAATAGCATGTTTGTTTTTCTGTAATTAATTGTGAGCATGTTAGTGGATAGGTTTCATTGCAAAATATTCTAACTGACATGTATGTTCTTTCTATTGATCATGTTAGTACCATGCAAGGTCTTTCTCGTGTTGGCATGTCTTCGTTTATCTGTTATCTGATTCTTAGTGCCATGGTAGGATTGATCCTCTGAATGTTTAATGCTTGGATGTTAGCTAGCATGTGCTCTTAGAATTAGAAACATGTCTAAGAGTCATCATCTTAGAGGCCGAGAGTGGCACGACGTATGTTGTCTCACAAGCAGGGATGCACGAGGAAGTATGCTTTGTCCCTGGCCGTCAGCATGGTTTAGTTAACTATGGAGATGACATAGCCTAGTCCGCAAAGCTTAAGGTAAGAAGTGACATAATGTATTTTGCCCCGCTGGCTGGAATGCACGAGGACGTATGCTCCATTCCTGGCCGCCGACATGATTCACATCGTGCCGACATAGTCTGAGTCTGCAGCCTGCTAAAGCGGGACCGACCCGTGGCGTAAGCCTACCACCAGCGGATCTTAGCTTCAGGAGTACGATGGTTCAGGCTGACATAGTTAGGGTGCTGAAGGTCTCGCACCACTATGATTCAGTGACACTGTTCCGAGTCATTTAGGCATGCGTACCTGAACCAAAGAAGTTTGCCTTAGACCCCGCATTTAACTGGTTTGCAGCAGCATGCGGTGTGCGCGCACGCTCATTATGCGCCGAGAGGAGATCTCCCTCGAGATCTTGAGTACAGTACACCAATTCTTCCAAAGATGGTAGAGTTCTGCTTAGGCCGAGAATTATAGATTCTCGAGTATTCTAGAGTTAGAGATAACTCAGAGGTGTAAGACCTCGATGGGCATCGCTATAAGACCACAAGCTGGCATAGTTTCTGAGGTTGACTGAACAACCCAAGTAAAGTAGTTTGTAACTCTGTGTTGATGGTTGATTACATGTATCTTGCATGCTAGATGATCAGTTTATTGTACTATACCCCAGTTGAGGATTCTTACTCAGTAATTCGTTACTAACCATTATTTTCTATGGTTTTCCACCAGGTAACTTGGGACCAAGACTGGATGGCTAGAGAAGGCTGCTGATTGATCATAGGGTTGTTTTTGTTACTTTGAGACTTATATTTGTTGTCTATAGACCTTTATGCATGTATACAGGGCACGAACACTTAAGAGGTTTTGAACGTTTTCTGGATTCAGTTTTGAAATAAAGATACTTTGGCCAGGGTTATGTTTTCTGAAATGCTTTTGAACAAGTGTTTGGAAACAGGGACAGGTTCTCTTAACTGTTTTAGATTGTTGAATGTTTTTCATGCTTTTGGATGTTTTAAGTTTTCCCCATATTGAGAATGTCTTTGATTTTAACATGCATGTGAGGTCAAAGACCTAGGTTTAGGACCCTATTCGGGTCGGGTCTTTACACCTTGCGATGAGGAACAATCTGTCAGTCATGATAAAGAAGATTCTAAGTTAAACCTGAATCTTTAGGGAAGGTGAATGCGTGAATGAGAAGAAAAACTTTCTTTAATAGAAATTGGACATGCGATGAGACGTTACGAAATAAGATTGGAGAAAGTAAGTCCGAAACTGAAACTAAGATTTAGTAACTAGGCAGTTACGCATTACTTGAGGACAAACAATGATGTAAGTTTGGGGGTTTGATAGCTCTCAAATAGAGCATATTTTAGGTTCTTTAAGTTTGCATTAAGATTTAGTTTCAAGGGAAAAAGGAGCCCGAGTTAGAAAGAATGCGAGTAAAAACGTAGAAATCCGCATGCATGCATATTTTGGTACCGTGAAGACATTTTCGCAGAGTTGTCATGAAAAACGCACTAAATAGTTATAAAATGCAGGATTATGCAAAGAAATTTACTAACAGAGCTAAATACGCGGATGACAACATTCAAACGAGACAAATGTGTTGACATGACACTTGCCTTCGGAAGACGACATAGACAAGGAAACAACTCAGGAAATATAATCAACCATTAAGGCGATATCAATAAATCAATTAGAGAGAGCAAATCACGAGATCACATTTATGAAGATTTTTTCGCTCGATCCGACTTGTCGACCAAGTAATTTACACACTATAAATATTCAGAACATGGTCGAAGTCGGGTGAGTTGATTGGATGACCGACTGATCCAAGGATTAGGCTGAATCTTAGGGGGAAACATCGGTTGTGTTGCGGAAGCTGATGACAAGGGGACTGCACACTTCACATTCGCATCAATTCCACTTTACTGTTTTTCTTAGGAGTAGATTGTAGTATTAGAACTTAATTCGTTGAATAAAATATGCTGATTTAACTTATGCTTTTGTTCCAATTCTATATCTGTGTTATAAGAGTCTTTTACTAATTACATGAATAGATGCATGTTAGGGGCGAATGTTAATTAGATTTACACTGTTGTGGTTGAACTTTATGTTTATGTGTCGCTTAGCTATCCACGCATAAGCCTTGCAATAGTTTGGAAGAATGATTTGCATGTAGACCCAGTATGCTATGATAGGTTGTATGAACAGTTGTTCATTACTTAGAGTGTTAGGAATAACCTCACTATTACTTATGTTGCCTAGATCTTAGATGGAGTTCCATGCGGAAGTTGGTTCTGCCACAAACTATTAAATGTGGAAGTACTTAGTTGTGTAGGAAGCAAGGAACGCATTAACTATCCCTCGCATCTAGCATTCTAGGATTGTTTAGTTAGTATCTACTCATTGCATTACACGTTTACTTATTCGCTTTTACTTCCTGTATCTCAAAACCAAAACAATCAGCACTTATAAAAACACATTTTATTTTATGCATGACTCTTTTCTAAGAAATGATAAGTCTAGACATCAATTCCTATGGGATCGATAAAATATAAATACTTATTACTTGTTGCAGTTTCCGACCATGTATACTTGCGCGTAATTGATTCTGAGTGTTACTCAGAAATGAGTTTCCTTGAGATTAATTACTAGTCATTATATTGACACCGGAATCCGCCCGTCACTCTAATAACATGACTACTTTCAACAAAAGTTCGACGAAAATTCCAACTCTTTGAACCGAGACGAAGCTCGCTTTTTGTTGGCTCCCCAACATCTTCTGCGAAAGACCTGCTCCAGGATCGCTGGCTGCTCTACCCAAAACTGCTCCACTCTGACATTCTTCGGCTCCATTATCCGCGTTGCTGACTTCGTCAGAGCGGAAATAAATCAATGGCTGAGATCAATCGTGAATCTTTTGATCTTTGCCATGCGTCCCATGGATAAAATATTTTTACGACTTATTCCTTTTCGCTTTTCTCTTGCTTCGCTGATGCGACGTGAGATGGATTCTAGGATTGCTTTGCCGGGTTTTACCTCCGCTCGAGCGAGACTCTCCTTCAATTTTGCTTTGCTCCCCATGTTCATTGCAACAACTAGAAAGTATCAATTCTTTTTCACTTAACAATTTCTATAAAATCAAGCACATCTCGCTGCATCGAACCCACAAAAAGTATCCTAATTAGAAAACGAAAGGATATTATGGTTAAGCACAATAATGAGCATGTGGGGGAGAAGTTCTAAACATTATTAATTAATTATAGCAAATTTTATCTAAAAATGTTTTAATTGAAGCTACTTTAACTCTCAATTCTTGAAAGTTTTCACTATGAATGTGCATCATTTTCTTGTATGTGTGCTCGTAATTGGAGAAGATGACCAAATCGAGGAAGAGGTCGTTTCAGTGGTGATGACCTGCAATTTCTGAATGCTAATATATCTAAACAATAATTAATTATGAGCTTAACCTATTTCTAAGTGTGTCTCGTAATCGCTTACGCACAAGTATACGCGGTTAGAATGCAGTAAGTAATAAGTATTTATTTTATCGTTCTCCACATGGATTGATGTCTAGAACTAATACCATTAAATTGAGAGTTGTGCTGGAAAGTGAGGAATGACCTGCGGTTGTGTGTTTTACTTCTTAATGCTAATAGTAAGTAAATATGAATACAAATGAGTAATGACAAGCATACAAATATAGAAGATATTACACGCGTGAGACTAGTTATTAATTTTTATGCTTTCCTGTTTGAATAAGTACTTCCATATTTAATGATTTATGACAGACCCAACTTCCGCTGCGATTTTCATACTAACCTAGGGCGACACAAGAGATAGTAAGGTTATTCCTTACTCTTTAAATGGTGCAAAGATTTACACCTAACCTATCGTAGCATACTGGATCATTCTGCAGTTCCTTCTTCCAAACTCGTTGCACGCTATATACGTGGGTAGCTAATCGAATTAGTAAAAAAAAATCACCTCTATAGACATTTGAGAATTCCTCAATTTAACATGGGCTAGTTGCAACATTTTTCCTTTAATCCATCAAGTTGAAAGTCAAACATTAAAGAAGATGATGGATCAAATTGAAATTCAAACTTTAAGAAAGATGATTCATCGAGGAGAGTTAATTATGATACACACCATAGCTTAGGGATTGTTTGTGGCAATTTTCCCATTTTTTGTTTGAAAATTGTATAAGGAAGAAGGAAAAATATAAGAAAATCAAGACAGTATTTATATACTTGATTCTTTATAAATAAAACACTGAATGGTTGTAAAATACAAACTTGGGGTTTTTTTACATTAAAAAAGTGGCATTTTGGTATAAAAAATGGTATTTTGAATAAACTCTTTACTTACTCCTTTCTCTCTCCAGTTTTTTAGATTTTTGTTCTCATTCTCGTGCTTTCATCTACTATGCTATTCAAGCCTTCAATTAGAAAATTAACAGGCTGGTTCACTAAAACGGATAAGATGTAACCCAAAAAAAAAAAAAAAAAGTGGAGAAAAAAAAGAAACAGATTCAATCAGTTAAAACATGGGAGAAAAGATTATAAACTCACAGCAGGAAAACTTCCTCCAATTGGGTGAACATGAAATATTTTTCTTTTTCCATGAATATTTTCGATCCAATATAAACTTAGACATGGAGAAAAAGATTGAAAAGCCCTATGAACGGACACTTTGTTAAGAAGAAAAAGGTTTCACTTTTACTTGCCCTCTTAAGCTTAAGTGTCACCTATGGTACCTGCGTATTTTCTTAAATTTGAGATAACAACTTTTAATTGCTTGCAACTCAACCACGACAACACTCATCGATGTTCTTTCTCCAGGTTTCCTCGAGGAGCACGATAAGCCAATTCTCACGATTGCAACTACACATTCTTCCATCCATGTCGGCATGAGTCCTCTATCATCTTCCTCACTCATTATCTCCCTTTCTTGAATTCTATTGTCATTCTCTTCTTCTTGATGTGTTTCTTTAAATGGAATAGAGGGGTCAACTATATTCATGGCACCGTGTGACAAAGCTGTTGCAGCAAATGAATGAATATCAACACCCTCGCCAAACATGTCATCTGTGGGTCTCTTTCCAATGATCATCTCTAATAGTAGTATACCAAAGCTGAAGATGTCTCCTTCACTTGAAATTCTTCCACCCGATCCGTACTCTTTCAGTTGTTCATCATCATTATACAAAAAAAAAGAAAAAAAGTAAAGGTTCAATAATTGGTAAAGAAAGAAAGAGCAATTTAGATGGAAGAGAGAAATACCTCACTACTACAATGGTTAACATCTATGACCGGCTAAGAAATTTAAAAAAAAAACACGGAAGCATCTATGATCGGCACTTAGAAAGATGACC
>JBBMEF010042324.1:0-36939 GCA_037832685.1 Sicyos baderoa
TTATGGAACCCGGAGATTGATGATTGGGACTTGCAATTTAGAAGAAATATGAAAGATGATGAAATTGTTGAATGGGCATCCTTATCGCACAGATTAGCGTCCAAATGCCCGGGCCAAGGTGTTGATCGATGGATCTGGCCTTTCGAGAAAACTGAGAAATTCTCAACAAAATCCTTATGCTCCATCCTTTCTCCCCCTACAGACCCCATTAATTCGCTATTTTATGAAGAAATCTGGAAAGGTCCTCAGCCTAAGAAGGTTAAATTTTTCTGTTGGGAACTCAGTCATGGCATTCTCAACACTAATGACAAGATACAGAAAAGATGCCCGAATATGATGTCTCTGCCTCAATGTTGTCACCTTTGTCTTAATGATCAAGAATCTCATTACCACCTTTTCAAGACTTGCTCAATTGCTAATTATCTGTGGAATTTTCTCATCAATATTTTCAATTGGGAATTGGTCTCTCCGGGCAACATTCATGATTTGATTGTATATTCTTTTATGGGCCATCCCTTCAAGGAAGAAAAGAAGACCTTATGGTGTCTCTTCTTAGCAGCATTTTGGTGGACCCTTTGGAGAGCTAGAAATGATTTAATTTTTTCTGATATGGAGTTCACAAAGGAAGGATTGCTGGAATCCTTATCTGTCCTTGCTATAAATTGGGCTCATACTTTAGCACCTTTTAAAAACTATAGCATTTCTACACTTATGGCACAATGGCATAGCTTTTTGTAATTATTAAACTATTTTTGTAATCTTTTCATTTATCAATGAATTGGTCTCTTTTTCTTATCAAAAAAAAAAAAAAAGCGGGCTACAGCAAGCAAGCTTTCCCCCTTTGACTACATATTGCGATTAAATGAAACACTTAAAAGGACCTTTGACGTGACGTGGTCATTCACTCATTATTACTATTTTAAACAAAGTTAATTACACCTATCTATACTTGTCTGAGTTGTCTCCAGAATTACCCAATTTCACCCAAAAGGCAACATATATTATGAAGTCACTGCACGTTCTGCCATACATGTCTTCCTACATACATGGTTATCGTTGTTCATATAAATAGCTTTGTTGGTTCTTGGCAGGGTGCTTCTATTCCACAGTGTGAAAATGGGACAAACCTTCTAATAACTTTGCCAGGGCCAATTAGTGCCGAGGATATGGCTATCACAGGGGCTGGTGCACGCCTCCATTCCCAAGATGCATCAACACTTACATTATTATATGATTTTGAAGAACCAGAGGGTGAACTTGACTTCCTTACTCGTGTTGTTGCTGTTACATTCTATCCTGCTGATTCCGGGAGAAGTTCAATGACACTTGGTGAGGTGAGAAGCGATATTTGATCGAGTTATGTTACACAATCATTTTCTTGAGGCCATCTTGATTAGTGTTTTGAACCTGTACTAACAAGTAATCTCTAGATTCTGCAGTAGATATTTAAACCTCTCTGTCATATATTACTGTTACCTTGGGATTTGCTCTTACTTCCTTTTAGTATCTTATTTTGTTAACATATATTATAGGTGGAGATCCTTGGAGTTTCTCTTCCTTGGAGTAGGGTGTTTTATGACAAAGGAACTGGTGCAAGATTCGCTCACCTCACTAAAAAGATTCATAAGGAAATCAACCATTTTTCTTCTGATTCGAGAACCAACCCATTTTTGGCCCCTTCATTAAATGAAAACGTTTCAAAGCCAGTTAAATCAAGTACATCTGGGGATCAATTGGTTGATCTTCTGACCGGAGAAGTCATATTTTCAGATACAATTTCTCAACCAGTTCGAGAAACTGTTGTACATCAGGGGGATGACTTACTTGGATTTTTAGACCAGCATGTTGGATTTCATGGTGCTGAAACCAGCCAAAAAGTTTCTCTGCCAGAAGATCCAAAGGTTACCGATAGTTGTTCCCAATTGTATGTAAACCGTCTCATGTCCCTTGCAGGTTCTCACTTGGTATGTTTTAACTTTTTATGTTTCATTTGGTCATCGCTCATCATGATATTATTCTAAATGGGAGCGGTGCATGCAATATATATTTTTTAATTTTCTGTATCAGAGTTGGCACAGATCATGGGCTTAACACATTATGTGAAAATAGTCTAACTTCAAAACTGACTAACCTGATAGTAGATTTTAAGAAGGTTTTCATCTAGAAAATTTAAGATATTTAGCTCATCTAAAAAAATAGAAAAGGAATTCCTTCCCACTTGTTCTCGCCATCAGAATCATTTTCAAAGTAATTTTGCTTCTTTCTCAGATTGTTTTGGCTCAGCCCCTCAGCATGCCTGATCCTGGCGTTCACTTTACAAGTTCTTTGCTGTTTTTCTTTTCAAGATTTTTATTTTAAGTGAAATGCTCTTTATCTTTTCTTTGGGATCTTTTTCTTGTATTCACTTTGTTTTTATTTTCTCCCTTGTGGAGTTTGCATCTTTTAAACTTTAGTCTCTTTTCATTTCTTCAATGAAAATTTATGTTTCTTGTTCAAAAAAAAAAAAAAAAAACAAAAGGAAAAAGAAAAAAAATGCTAAAAATAAAAAAAGAAAAACATAGAAAAGGATAATCTGCCTCTGTAAGACTGTAACACATACATGCTCTATGATGGTTGAAAAGGAAAGTTCAGGGTAGCTTGCCAAGACAGTCAATTTGTTTGGACTGGAGTGGACTTTGGGTTGGTTACAAGAGGCAATAGATAAAGGGAAGGAAATTAGAGCGAGGTTTTCAGTAAGGAATCAACAAGCAATGGTTTTTGAAATCCATTTATTCATCTTGTACAGTTGTACTAGGAAACATCACTTCAGTAATGATAACTTTCCTTTAGCTCCAGATTGTATAAGATAATTTGACATTTCATTTTACAATCTAGGTTCCAAAAAGTTAAATTAAGTCCCTTTCTGCACGTTCATTATTGAATTCGTGATTTTTGTAATAAGGAAGAACTAGGAAATTGTTGCTAGCTATGATAGGTAATGATAGTAGCTTTTATTCAAGTAAGAAAGTAATTGTGGGTTGGTTTGAAGTTTGAAGTACTAGTTCTGTGATTCCAGTTTCCACTTAGTTTCAAGGTCATCTTATGAACACCATCCATCAGATGGGGAATGCTGGGGCACAACATTTTTGAGTAGTATATACGTGTTGAAAAAATGGATTTAAGATGATATTTTTTAATAGAGAAGAATGAAGACGGTTCAATCATTTTGTATTTATATTCTGATGCTAATGTAACATATTTAGACAGATAATATTTATGTAACAATGCAGGAAAAGAAGCTCAGCTTTCAAGAAGCCATGAAGCTTGAAATTGAGCGCCTCCGGCTAAATCTTTCAGCTGCTGAGAGGGATAGATCATTATTATCAACTGGAACCGATCCTGCCACTATAAACCCAAACCTATTGCTTGATGAGATTTATATTGGAAGGTTATGCAGATTGGCAAACAACCTTGCATTAGTTGGACACACTTATCTGGAAGACAAAATTACTGCTGCTATCGGTCTTGATAAAGTCGATGATCTTATAGATTTTTGGAACATTACAGAAATTGGAGAGATCTGTTCTGATGGAACCTGTGAGGTGCGTGCTGAAACTAGAACACCAGTTCAATTCCCCTCTAAAGCATCCTCAGTGGGAAGTCCCCAGCCTGTTTTGTTGTGCTCACAATGCCGAAAAAAGGTTTGCAAAGTATGCTGTGCTGGGAGAGGGGCTCAACTTTTAACAAGTTATAGCTCACGGGAAAGCCAGGGAGGATCAGGTCGTGGCAGCCGAATTGATGTCTCAAATGGTTCGGATGGTCTTATCTGTAAGAAATGCTGTCCCAAAATTTTGCTTGATGCATTGATCTTGGACTATGTAAGGGGATTAATTAGTGCACGTAGAAATGCTCGTGCCAATGATGCTGCATATGGAGCTCTGAACCAGGTGATTGGATCATCAGTAGGGGATTGGCTTTCTGAAAAGAATCTATGTCATGCAGGCCAACAATTAAATAGAAAATTGCTTAATGGAGAAGAATCTATTGCTGAATTTCCATTTGCCAGTCTTTTGCAGTTGGTAATATTTTGATTCTTACACAGATTTTTTTTTCCTTCTATCATGCGTGTTTCATATGATTTTCTCGTCTAAGAATATACTTATGAGATCATATTTCATATTATGCATTTTAAAGTTAAATTAAAAACTATAATATTCAAATTAGTGTATGCGATATATATTCAGAATAAATTGATGAAGTTGCGATTAGGAAAAGAGGAATAAAAAATGCTTTTTGGCCACTCAAAATTACCAAATTATATTGTCGAAATCTTTATTTGTCACTATTGCATTTTCAAAAAGTTCACATGGTGGATAGCTCTATTGATGTACGGCACATTATAATGAAAATATCTTGGTTTCAAAATAAATAATGCTAAAAGTTGCAAAGCAGCGGCCTCTTACAAAAGCTTGGCGGACATGATTTTTTCTTGTAAACTTGGCATTGAAAAGGGAACTAAATTTTGGGAGGATGTCATGGTTGGTGACGGATCTCTCAAAGATCTTTTGCCAGACGTGCAATATTTGTACCTAGTAGCTTGTGGCCAGCTTAGAAGATATTCCCATCGGACAAATTAAGCTTTGAAGCAGAATTTGCTTAGACCTTTTGGCCTTGGGTTCATAACAAAATTAGTGCACTGTCTGCTGATTTTGATATTGTTATTGGTTCTATTTTGCTACTTAACTTACATTCTGGAAGACATGGAATGTAATGTGATTTTGTTTTTATAAACTAACACTCTTTTCGAACAAGATACTCTAATCTCTTGAAAATTGTTTATTCAAAGAATTATGTCATCTAACTTTTCAATATTTTTCTTTTGTCTGCCTTTGTTATTCATTATAAGTTGTAAGGTTTTTGTTATTTTAGGTTGAAACAGCAGCAGATTCAGCACCAGCTTTGTCATTGCTTGCTCCTTTGGATTCTGGTTCATTCTCTTCATATTGGAAAGCTCCTTCGGATGCTACCTCTGCTGAATTTGTTATTGTTCTTGGTTCCATTTCTGATGTTAGTGGGGTTATCTTGCTTGTGAGCCCATGTGGGTATTCTGCAGGAGACATGCCAATTGTAAGTATTAACATTTGTGTGCTTAATATCCTCTATTATTAGTGTGTTAGTGATCAATGAGTTTATTATTAGAGTCTATGTTGCCATTTACATTAGAGAAAGTACTCTAGAAGTGTATCTTGAAAGGATAGCAGGGAAATCATGGATGGTGCTCAAGGACAAAAAATCATTTAAATTGACATTATCATTTCAGGGCATATATAACATTGCAATATGGACGTGTCTACTTGTTTTACTAATCACTCGGCTCCTTTTTTTGTAATTTTGCACTCTCTTGTTATACATGTCAATTTTCTGTTACCATTATGACAATATATCCTCAACATTTCATAAATGTTAGAGAGAAATGCAAAATCTAAGAACAAATAATTTATTCAGTTAGACTGTTTTTGCTGTATACATTACATGTTTTGTTCATTTGTTGATTTGAAAAAAAAAAAACTGAGACGACAGATCTGTATGGGGGACAGACTTGAACCATCGATATTCAACTCTTAGTTTATGATGTAATTGCTTGTAGTTCTGGATATTCTATTCGTTCTTGCCCCTAATTTGTATTTCCCTGTGTAGTTGCCTCCTATTCTTCCCCTTTCTTATCTATTTTCTATGTTACTCTTTCATATATCAATGAAATGGTTTTCTATCCAAAAAAAAAGAAAGAGTTTGGAATATCTTCAAAATCTTAATGGAGATTGAATTCTTGTTAGATATGAGACTTATACCCTTCTCTCATTTCAGGTACAAATCTGGGCGAGTAATTTTATTCAGAGGGAAGAAAGGTCGTATGTTGGGAAGTGGGATGTCCAATCCTTGATTCCATCTTCATTTGATTATTGTGGTCCAGAAAAAGAATACAGCAAGGATACAGTACCTAGACATGTTCGGTTTACCTTTAAGAACCCTGTTAGATGCCGCATGATCTGGATGACGCTACGCCTTCAGCGCCCTGGTTCCAGTTCTTTTAATTATGAGAAAGATTTTAACCTCATGTCTCTGGATGAAAATCCTTTTGCATCGGTTAATCCATCAGTTAATCGACGTGCTTCCTTTGGAGGATCAAGTGAATCTATTCCTTGTCTCCATGCTAAAAGAATTATTGTAGTTGGAACCCCAGTGAGAAAGGAGACGGGCCTTGAATCATCATCTGGCTCTGACCAAATGACTAACAGGTCCTGGTTGGAGACAGCCCCTCAAGTAAAGAGATTCAAGGTAGAAATCCTGCTGTGGCTTATGATATCTAATTTCTGTTGCATTTGTCAAAATTCCTGAAATACTAATTTGCTGTTAACTGTCTTGTTGTTTTCTTTAGGTTCCTATTGAATCTGAAAGGGTTATGAGCAACGATCTTGTCTTGGAACAGTATCTATTGCCAGGTTCCCCAATGATTGCTGGGTTCCGTCTGGAGGCTTTCAGTGCAATAAAACCTCGAGTTATGCATTCGCCTGCTTCAGATGCACAAATCTGGGATACCTCAATTACATGTTTAGAAGATAGACACATCTATCCTGCCGTATTGCATCTACAAGTTTCCGTTGTTCAGGTAATTAATAGTCTTTATTTAGTATATACCGCTTTAGCATAAAAACATACGTAGCACTAGCCAGAATTCAATCTATTAACTGTTTTTCATGGACAACAATTCTGGGTAGGACCCTATTTTCTCATTTCCATCCATGGTTTGTGCTATTATGCCATGAACAAAAATTTCATTATAATGTTGAGTTTATTTAGCTCTTTTCAAATCTCTCAAATAAGAAAAGCCGATACTCAACTATATTGGGTTGGGTTGGCCTGGTCAAAGAGGGTCATGAAGATCCAAGAGCTTATGAGTTCCAAGAGCTTATGAGTTCTTCAATTTCATGGGACGTTACTTTAGTATTCCAATTATTGCGATTTGAAAGTCATTTCAGTATGATTGCATTCATGGAGGTTTCATTTCATTGAAAACAGTTAGCTTGACTCTTACAGGGGTCCAATGCTGAAGTAACTATTGCTGAGTACCGACTACCGGAAGCAAAGGCCGGAACAGGATTTTACTTTGATTTGCCCAGACTTGTACAAGCGAAGAGAATTATATTCAAACTTCTTGGAGATGTTGCAGCGTTTTCCGATGGCCCAGCGGAACAAGACGATTCTGGATATCGGGTTTTTGCAGCGGGGTTGTCTTTGTCCAATAGAATTAAGCTGTACTACTATGCAGATCCTTATGAACTGGGAACATGGGGAAGTCTTTCAGCTGTTTGATACTAGGATGCCATTTACTGCAAGGGGAAATGAAAAAGGCAAAAGTGATTGATTGTATTATTTATATATTCCATTCTTTGTTGTATGCCATGATGTAAAACTCAATATTTTGTTACGTAATAATACCGAATTAGGAACTTAGAAGAAAAATTCTCTTTCCTGCGGGAATAGGTTTGTATTTTTGTGAATATATCAATGCTCAAGATTTTGATCCCTTGAGTTGGGAAGGTTGTAAGAAATCTCGTTTGTTTAGAGGTCTCTGAGTTTAATTTACACTTAAATTTGAACTTTTAAGTTCTAGTTAAATTTAATTTGTTTTAGTTATCGATTTACCAAGTCATGTTATCAGTGTTGCACATAGTCTTCAATTAATGTCAAACTGAGCATCCTTCGTTCTCATTCCAATTAGGCCTTCATCATTTCCATGGAATTTGATTCAAGTATTCTCATTCATCAACTATGATGGCGATCTATTTCATGGAGATTATATCCCTCATTTGCCTTCCCCACTGAATCCCTTCTTTCATCCTCTATCATTTTCGTGCGAGAGTGATTTGAAAGAGCGTGCCCACAACTTAGATTAAATTTTCGTTTTCAAGCCATCTAAGTCCTTAACAAATTAGAGATCGCCGGTCAATGGAACGTCGTGAGGTTTTCAAGGAGCTGAGGGCAACCTACCAAGGAATTAATTTCCTATAAGTTTCCTTGGCATCCAAATGTTGTAGGGTCAGGCGGTATGCCTCGTAACATTAGTCGAGGTGCGCTTGTGCGCGCAAACTGGCCGAGACAGTCACATATATAAAAAAAAAAAAAAAAAAAAAGAGCTGGGAGCAGCCAAGCGACAAAGAAGAAAGCTTTGTGGTCTTCTTTTGGATGAGCCATAAGTTTTAAGAGACGATAAATAGTAGATTGGAATATGTAAAAAAACATACAAAATTCTACTATGAGAAAATTTCATGAATACAAATATGTATAAAAATTCTACCATAGAAGTCATAAACAATACTTATTAAGGACCATAGAGGTTTTAAACCCAAAACCCTCCATAAATTTGACAAAATAATTTTGACACAATAGAAAGAGAAAGTTTAGCTAAAACCGTTGGATGAATAAATACCGCTCACTCAGCAGAGCTCTCTATCCACTGTGCGTGGCAAGCTCAGAAGCTCATCAATGGCTTCCTCTGCAACTCCTCTTCTTCCCTTCCCACCACTCCACAATCATTCAACCAACCCCAAAATCCCAACAATCCGTTACCGTCTCAGCAGACTATGTCAAGAAGGCCAGCCCCATCTCGCCCGCCAACTCTTCGACGCTCTTCCTCGCCCCTCCACCGTTCTCTGGAACACAATCATCATCGGACTGGTCTGCAACAACTTCCCCGATGAAGCCCTTATCTTCTACACCCGAATGAAGTCGGCTTCTCCCCAAGTTAAGTGCGATTCCTATACTTACTCTTCTGTTCTCAAGGCCTGCGCCGATACCCGAAATCTCGAGGCCGGCAAGGCCGTTCACGCCCATTTTCTTCGCTGTTTGGTGAATCCTAGTAGAATTGTGTTTAATTCCCTTTTGAATATGTATTCTATGTGTCTAAGCAATACCCATGATTGTAAAATGGTGTCGCGGGATTTGGTACCCAAGGTGTTTGATTTAATGCGTAAGAGAACTGTCATTGCTTGGAATACGCTTATTGCTTGGTATGTTAGGACGGAGAGGTATGCTGAAGCTGTTAAACAATTTAGGACGATGATGAAGGTTGGGATAAAGCCGAGTCCAGTCAGTTTTGTTAATGTGTTTCCTGCCTTTTCAAGTTTGGGGGACTTTAGGAATGCGAAGGTTGTTCATGGAATGCTTGTGAAGTTAGGTAGTGAATATGTTAATGACTTGTATATTGTGAGCTCTACAATTTTTATGTATGCTGAGCTTGGATGCCTTGAATTTGCTAAGAATGTTTTTGATAATTGTTTGGAGAGAAATACGGAGGTTTGGAATACGATGATCAGTGCTTTTGTTCAGAATAATTGCCCTCTTGAAGGTATTTTACTCTTCCTTCAAGCTATGGAGTCTGAAGATGCTGCTCTTGATGAAGTAACTCTGCTTTCAGCTTTGGCTGCAGCTTCACACTTGCAGAAATTTGAATTAGCAGAACAGTTGCATGCATTTGTTATCAAGAACATAGCTACGTCACAAATTTGTGTACTGAATGCCCTCATTGCCATGTACTCTAAGTGCAATTCAATTGATATATCATTTAAAATATTTGATCATATGCCTGAAAAGGATGTTGTTTCATGGAATACTATGATCTCTGGTTTTGTACAAAATGGTCTGAATGATGAAGCATTGATGCTTTTTTATGAGATGCGGAAGCAAGACTTGATGGTTGACTCTGTGACCGTTACTGCTCTGATTTCAGCAGCTTCGGATCTTAGAAACTCCGATATTGGAAAGCAAACTCATGGCTATCTAATTAGGAATGGAATTCAATTTGAGGGAATGGACAGCTATCTTATAGACATGTATTCTAAATCTGGTTTGATTGAGGCTGCTCAAAATGTATTTGAGAAAAGCTATAATCATGAAAGAGATCAGGCCACTTGGAACGCCATGATGTCCGGCTACACACAAAATGGACTTGTCGATCAGGCTTTTCTTGTCCTTAGACAGATGCTTGACCAAAAAGTAATGCCTAATGTTGTGACCTTAGCTTCAATTCTTCCTGCTTGTAATCCATCAGGGTACATAGATTGGGGCAAGCAACTCCATGGATTCTCTATCCGTAATATCTTAGACCAAAACGTTTTTGTTGCAACTGCTCTTATTGACATGTATTCCAAATCAGGGTCAATAACTCATGCTGAATATGTTTTTAGTAAGGCCAAAGAGAGAAGTGTAGTCACTTATTCCGCTATGATATTGGGTTATGGTCAACATGGGATGGGCGAGAGTGCCCTCTCTATGTTTCACAAAATGCAAAAATCTGGTATTAGGCCGGATGCAGTTACCTTTGTAGCAGTCTTGTCTTCCTGTAGTTATGCTGGGTTGGTCGAAGAAGGTCTTCAAATTTATGAGTCAATGAGAACTGTATATAACATTCAACCGTCTACTAAACACTTCTGTTGTGTAGCGGATATGCTGGGGAGAGTTGGGAGAGTGGATGAAGCCTATGAGTTTGTCATAGGTTTAGGGGAACAAGGGAATGAAATTGAAATTTGGGGGTCTCTTCTTGCTGCTTGTAGGATTCATAAACAATTTGAATTAGGGAAGATTGTTGCCAAGAAGTTGCTAGAAATGGAGAAAAGAAGTGGAAAGGCAGGTTACCATGTTTTGCTTTCAAATATATATGCGGAGGAAAGAAACTGGGAAAATGTTGATGTTGTTAGAAAACAGATGAGGGAGGGAGGCTTGAAGAAGGAAACAGGTAGCAGTTGGATTGAGAATGCTGGTTTTATGAACCATTTTGCATCCAAGGATAGGAAGCATCCTCAATCCGATCGAATATACGGCATGCTGGAGGAATTACTTATGGAGATGAAACATGCTGGTTATAGGCCTCAGTCCACTTCCTATCTCGGCGGTCTTCTAGAGTCTGATGAATGATACATTTGCCATGTTCAGAAGAAGAAAAGGCAACCAAACTCTTGATGATTTAGCCTCACAAACACTGCTATACTGGACAAGGTTTGCGAGTGAGCCAATCAGTTGGCTTTGGATTTTCATTGTTTCTCCATTGTTATTTGCAGCCAAAGCTTAATTTGAAATTATGCGCAGCTGAATTTGATTGGATTTGTTGTTACAGGATAATGGTTTTGAAGCAGCTGCCAGCTGCCACTGGTTGGTTAAAATGAACGTGGCACTGGATGTTGGTTGGCTCTCTTTCATCAAGTTTTTCTGTCTTTCAGCCTCTACTTTCCAGGTTGAATTGCTCATAATTCTAGATACGCTGCTTGGAGGTACACCATATTTGAAAAGCTGTTTATTTTGAGATGTGTGGTTTGGATGAATGATGCATTTAACCATGATCCCCGGCAGATCACAGCCTTATGATACGTTCTGGGCCTTAATGAAAATAGGATTAGTTAGAAGGGTACATGTGCAATTAGTTAAGAAGTTTGTTAGGGTTTTACAATTATAAATATAGAGTTTGTGTGAGGGAAAAGGCATCAAGAATATTGTAGCCATTTTGGTATTGGGCTTGAGAGTATTCTCAAGATGGGAGGTTCAAGTACCTATCAAATACTTGGTTAGTTTGTAGTCCTTTATCGTTTATATTTTAATATATTGTTCGGGTTCTAGTTCGGGTCGTATCACCTTACCATTCGGTCCCTAATGGCTAATGGGGAAACAAGTGAGGACTTGCTTTTCCTTGTTCACATCAAGAAGGCCTGAGAAAACTCAACCAACAGCCAATGGGAAGTTGCATCGAGACTTGACGAGATTATGATTGGTAAGTTGAAACTCCATTGCAAGGAAATTTTGAGGACCAAGCCCCTGGCTTTTCACTGTGCTTTGTTTTGTTCTGTGACATGGCCATGATTGTGAGTGCCAAAGATAGAGAGAATCACATCTTTTCAGTCTCTTTACATCATCTCGTTGCTGTTTGGTCGTATAATCATGCTAAAAGATTTAGACCGAAAATCAAAGGCATCCTTGTAAACACATTTGCAGAGATGAAATCACACGTAATGCAGTCATAAGCGGGTACTAGTGAACACTAGCGAGGTTGGATCGAGTGGAACTGTTAGTTGTGCTGATATATTAAAGTGGATTGACGATCAACCTCTATCATTGTTGGTCCTTTTGTGATGTGGGAACAGTGAAATCAAGGGTGGCTTTGACAAGGATAAGGTGGAGATTGCACGGGCACTCAAGTGAAGTCAGATTAAAGGGTGAGTTTGAAGTGCTAAGCGGCTATTTCAATATCAAAGACATCCCGAACTCATCAGAGGAATTTCTCGATAGAACAACACACATGAGGAGGGTCATCAACGTTAGAATGATCAATATAATGCCGAACTTTTTCATAAAGGTAAAAACTGGTTTCATTTTACTCTATTCCTCGTCCCCAAAGGGTGGCGCATTGGTTGAAGGGGTTGGACTTTGAAGGTGTGCTCATCTCAAGGTCTTAGGTTCGAGACTCACCTGTGATATTAATTTTGTAAACACCTCATGTGTTTCTATTTCTTCGATGTCGGACGGGTATGGTTAACCCCAGGCATAGTAGAGCGAAGATCCGATTTCTCGGTTTTCACTTATTTTTTACTCTATTCCTCTCTGGTATTTTACTTTTTTTCTCACTGTAACCAAGACATCTCTAATGAAACTTTGTGTTTTTATGACAAAAGCGATCAGTAATATGCCAAGGTATTAATCAACACCCATCTGGTGCATTGGCTGATCACTTGTCCTACCCTGCCATGGTGGTGGGAGTTTTTTTTTTTTTTTGAAACAAGGGTAACCACGCCCGTTCCTAGGCCAGACACCGGGAGACATCGAAGGAGTAATGTCACGGTGAGTTTCGAACCTAGGACCTTGAAGGAGCATACCTTCAAAGCCCAAGTCTTCAACCACTATGCCACCCCTTGGGGACTGGTGGTGGGAGTTTCTGATCATGCCAAAGTGCAGTTTTCTTAGTTTCTTTACTGCCCATTATGCCAAAGTATATTGACTTTTGCTCTCACTGATTTTTGTTTGGTTGTGGTAAATGGAATTTACTAGGAAGGAAGGAGATAACTCAGAAGATTTTGACCGTGCTGAAAAGATGGAAAAAAACTTACCAAATGTATGGGAGAGAACTAGAGAGAGTAGAACGAGGAGAGAGAGAGAGAGAGAGAGAGAGAGAGAGAGAGAGAGAGAGAGAATAGAGAAGAAATATGAGAGAGGAATATAGTAAAGTTGGAGTCCCCCAATAACCATAACTTTTGACATTTTTTTCTAACACAAATAATAGTTAATTGCAAAATTGAACATAATTCAATTGACATCTTGAATGTATTAGAAATTACATGATCTGTGGTTCGAATCCCTTAACTTCTTATTGTACTAAAAAAGCCGCCAGCTGGTTAACTTTGTCTCCTCCTTTACTATTATCATTGAACAAGTTTGATACCAAAACAGAAACTCCATCAGTTCCAAATCTACTGTCCTTTAACTTTGTCTCCTCCTTCTAACGACGGTCTCAAAACGTCGTCTATAAACTTTCTAAATGCGATGAAGGAGGATCCACCTTCCATTATACTTTTCCTACTTTCTTCACTTTTTTCTTTCAATTTCCTCCTAATCTCATTGTTGCTGTCCATCAACATTCTAATCCCACTCTGTATCTCCTCTGTACTCACTATTCTTGGCCTGTCTTCTTTAAATTCTTCCACATACTCGATAATGATCTTTACTGCCAATTCCAATTCAACTACCATTTCAAATGCATTGAATTTTTGCTCTGCATATAATGGCCATGTTGCTATTGGCACACCGTGCCATATACTCTCCAGCGTCGAGTTCCAGCCACAATGCGATATGAATCCTCCCGTGGCTCGGTGCTCCAATATCTCCACTTGTGGTGCCCATCCGATGACCCTCCCGACATCTGTTGTTCGATCGAGAAATCCCTCTGGTAGGATGTCGTTCATGTTGGCGCAGTCAATTGCTGCTCCGTATTCATCCTTTGGTGAGGGCTGCCGAAGAGACCAAACAAAACGAACCCCACTTTGCTCAAGTGCCTGTGCGATCTTCTCCACCTGATCCTTATCAAAGCTCCCCCTACTTCCGAAGCACAAAAACAGCACAGATGATGGAGGTTGATCGTCGAGCCACTTCAATATGTCGGCACGGTCGAGAGACTGATTTGATCCAGCGGTACTGGTATTCTTCAACTGCAAAACAGGTCCTATAGGATATAGTGATGGAACTGGGAACGAGGAGTCATTTGACAAGGCTTTTATGACATGTGATTCCAACTCCTCAAATGTATTGATGAGAATTCCCTTGACTTCAGATCTCAATCTTTTGGTTTGTTCATGAAACCAAACAGCAACTTTGTTATTGAAAAAGACACTAGGAATGAGTTTACTCGAAACGGGGTGGACAAAACTTGGTATAGCGAAATCAACATCTGAGTTCTTCAATTGTTCCACTGCCTCATTACTGTTATTTTGATTGTAAAGCTGTTCAAGATGAAAACTAAAAGCAAGATAGCCAGCACTGGAAGTGTAATACACATAGCAAGGAACCTCAAACTGTTTAGCCACATCTGTCATGGTGGTGAAGAACATGTCCAAGACAAATCCAACAAGCTGGGGCGAGTTAGGACTTTTGTCGAGTTTGGCGACGGCTTCTTCGACATGGGGCTTGTAGCTTTCAAGAACTAATTTCAACCTGAAATCTTTCGTTTCTTCTGGGATAGGTAGTTCTGGAAGGACAATGAATCGTATAGATGGGTTGGTACAAGAAGACTCATAAAGTGATTGGATGTATACATTAGCTTTGGCATCAAAGGGTAGCTTCATGAGAAGCATTGTGACGGTGAGACGATGGTCTCGAGCGACAAGAACATTGGCCAACTCAACCATGGATACGAGGTGACCCATCCCGGGCATCGGTATGAAAACCAGCTCAAACTTCTTCATTTTGTATGAATAAGAAGGAAGAAGAAGAAGAAGAAGTGATATGATATTGCCTTTACGTGTAGAAGGAAAAATGAGAGATGATATATATGAACTAAAAAATGCAGTCTAAGATGAAGGGTTTGAATTGCATATGACATGATAAGAAGATATGATTTTGGACGTGGCATCAACTATTGTCTTTTTCTCTCATAATTAAGAAACAAAATAAAAAGAAGAAAAAAAAGAAAAGTCAGTCTTGTATTGTCTTTATGAGGATGAGGCTGAAAACTAGGAAGATTATTTTTTTCTTTTCTTTTGGAAAGTTACATATACAAAGACAAGATGATGTTAAAAAGAGATATTGAGGTGGGTGGTGCAGTTGGTTATCTTGTTTTGTGTTAATCCATTTCAATTCTACGATCACGAGTTCAAGCCCGAAAATCGGTAAAGCATTATAATTTTGTATTTTAAAACAACCATTATATTTTTTTTACAAGATGTTAAATTTTTTCAGTATTTTTCCAAGAATGTTATAAAAAATTATATCAACCTACCGTTTCAAATAAGGTTCTTCAATATTACTTGATTATTTATTTGTGAGTGCCCATCACATACTTCCAACACTACTTCCCTTTAAATGAATAATAAATATTAAAGGGAGCAGAAGAAGATGAAATAATTAATGCAACCACCACAATCAGAATTATCATGAGGGTTTCAATTTTCTTAGATCTCCTGCTTTAGATGATATTCAGAAACCTGACCTAAAAGGGAGTGCCACAAGTAAAATTAGAAGAAGGATCCAAATGGAAAAATCACAAATCAACTACAATATGAGTGTCGCAATAGTAATTCAACTTAGTACGAGAAGAATCGTTGATTCGCACGATTGGTCGTCGTGCTTGGTTGAAAAGCCAATGGCATGAAGCTAGAAGTAGTAGGGGCCTTTTGGCCCCCAAAGGCACGTGTCGTTTGCTAAGCTCTCGTGACGGATGAGTCGCGGGGGCTGTCTTGTAACGTAATTTTCACCGAGCGACATATAGAAACGACTTAAATAAGCGACATGGTATTGTAAGTGGCAGAGTGACCTTGCTGCCACGATCCACTGAGACTCAGCCCTTCGTCGCTACGATTCATCCCTCCCTACACAAAAACCTCATTTCTTTCTTCCAAGTGTCATGGAGGTTATTAACTAAGCACGTGGTTGTACATATTAAGAATTGGTGATCACAAGAGATAACTTAAGTGCATGAGTGAGCTCCATGAGTGAAAGGTTTGGGGTTGAGAAGTGAAACATGGTCAAGTTTAGTGTTGGTTTTAAGTAAAATTAGAAGAAGGACCCAATTGGAAAAATCATAAATCAACTGCAATATCAGGTACTTTGAGTTTATCCAAAATAAAAAAAAATTACCCTTATCTATGATCGGTTCCAATCAGCTTCTGTGAGTGTGGGTTCTGTATATGACAATATCAGTAGGTGAAAATAAAACTAAATATCCAAAAAATCACAACATAAACAAAGTTTTAACGTAACACAAAAGAGGTTGTGATAATGGCCAGTCTATGTGATGCAGGAGATTAAAAAATTAAAGTATGACAAGTCTGGTGACATATGCATATATATTATTTACATATTTTTAAATTTGATACCCTTTGAGATTTATTAGTTAACTTGGGATTACCTTTCCAATATGGATAAAGTGAAGATCTCAATCTTGGGTTGAATCTGAATTATATTGTCTTAGGCTGAATACAAATTTGTTGACCAAATACCCGTTGGGTTGGATATTGGAATACTCACTTGAGTCATTTAATGAGTTCTAATGCCATATTAGCTAATATGAGATTTTATCTCGCTAAGAAGTGATGAGGGGAATAGAATCCACATTTCTCGTAAAGGTGATGAGAATTTCTCACCTTTTCAATGTTTGACAAGGTGATGATCTTCAATATATCCCCTCATGATATTGTCTCTTTGGGTTTATTGAATCAAATTCAAATATTGAGTTTTGATATCTAGTAGATAACATGATTTTAACTTTCCTGCAAGAACAAATTGAGTGTGATATTAAACTCATACATTTAAAATTCATTCAAAAAGTTCCAAGGAAAGATTTGGAAATAGCTCACAATGTTCTCATCAATGGCGTGGTTGATAACTAAAATAAAAGCATCTTGGCCCTTACAAATATGATTATAGAAGTTTTCACCCGGGCGAAATCTCTCCAAAAAGCAAATAAAATAAATAATAAACATGAGACTTGGTCTTCATTTGTCTACTACCTTTATTAATTAACTATTGCAATTGGACTTAAATTAATTCCAATGGATCATACAGCAAAGACATGATCTCATCTCTTCTCTCCTCTTCTTCTGCTTCTACTTCATCTCCAAGAAACAAAAAGAAAACCATTAAGGTATTCAAGGCTATTCAACAAACAACAGCAAAGGTATGATGTCATTTCTTCTTCTCCCAATGGTTATATAACTAGCCAAAGTTCCATAAGATTGAGCAACAAGAATTTTTTTACTCATATATCTTTCATTGCTTTATCAAATGGAGAAGTTTGAGTTGGTTATCATACCTGGGCCTGGGATGGGTCACCTTGCATCCATGGTTGAGGTGGCGAATATTCTCGTCGCTCGAGATCATCGTCTCTCGATCACAATTCTCGCCATGGGGCTTCTGTATGATGCTAAAACAACTGAAAAGATTGACTCACTTTCTCTGTCTTTAGCTGGAAAATCCATTCACTTAACTGTCCTCCCTGAAATCCCCGTCCCTCAAGATATTCAAAGAGGCCTTATCTTAAAAGCTGTTGTTGAAAACTACATGCCTAATGTTAGAGAAGCTGTAGCCAGACTTGCTGATGCTCGGCAAGGTCCTAACTCGACACGACTTGTAGGATTCATCATAGACATGTTCTGTACTGCTATGATTGATGTGGCTAAAGAATTTGAGGTTCCTTGTTATGTGTTTTACACATCTGGTGCTGGCTTTCTTGCTCTTTGTTTTCAACTTCAAGAGCTTTACCATAAGAATAACAGCAATGATGAGGTGGAACAGTTGCAAAACTCAGATGCAGAGTTAGTGCTGTCAAGTTTTGTGAACTCAATTCCTGGTAAAGTCATCCCTGATGTCTTTTTCGAGAACGACGCCGCTATTTGGTTTCATGAAAATGCTAAAAGGCTTAGATCTGAAATCAAAGGTATTTTGATCAATACATTTGTGGAGATGGAATCAAATATATTGCACAAAATGTCATCACAAGATGTTCCACCTATATATTCTATTGGACCTGTTTTGGACATGAAAAACGCCAGCACTCTTGGACTTAATATACTAGAGTGGCTTGATGATCAACCTCCATCATCCGTTGTGTTCTTGTGTTTTGGAAGCATGGGAGGCTTTAAGGATGATCAGGTGAAAGAGATCGCTCGAGCATTGGAGCAAAGCGGAGTTCACTTCTTGTGGTCGCTTCGAAAACCCCCACCTCAGGGAACGCTTGAAGCACCAAGTGACTATGCCAACATCGAAGATGTTCTACCAGAGGGGTTTCTCGAGCGAACAGCAGGCTTGGAAAGGTCATTGGCTGGGCACCGCAAGTGGAGATCTTGGCACACCCAGCGACGGGGGGATTTGTATCACATTGTGGGTGGAACTCAACGCTAGAGAGTTTGTGGCACGGCGTGCCAATGGCTACATGGCCGATGTACGCGGAGCAACAGTTCAACGCATTTGAACTAGTTGTGGAGTTGGGATTGGCAATGGAGATCACGATAGACTATCGAAATGGAGAAAGGTCAAGAATTATAAGTGCAGAAGTGATAGAGAGTGGCTTAAAAAGATTGATGGATGATGATAATGAGATGAGGAAGAAAGTGAGAACAATGAAGCAAGAAAGTAGGAAGAGTGTGATGAAGGGTGGATCTTCCTTTATCTCCTTAGGCCATTTTATAAATGATGTTTTGTCAAACTCATGCTAGAAGTTTTTTTTTTTTTTTGAGAAACAACTCATGCTAGAAGTTAACTTTATTTTATCCGCTTTAAAACTATGTCACCCATTTCATTTCGTTCTTTTCTCCTAAGGTTTTTCTTCAAGTATTTCAATAAAGTCATGCTTCCAATCAGCTTGAGTGAAAATTTTGAAATGCATATGAATTTGCAATAAACAAAGTCCATCAAATTTCGTCTAATGATACCAGAGAATTCCACCACTATATTATTATCTAAAAAGGAAAAACCAAAAACAAACACCAAGGGTTATAATCAAGAGTCCTTACAGTGTCTATTAGATGTCGAAGATTCTCACATTGTCCCACATTAGAAAGATGAGAAGTTCTCAACACATGTGAAAATCCTTCATCACCATTCACCAATAGATTTTGAGATAGAACTACACATTATATAATATGATATCAGTTCAGATCCAACCCAAGCAGGATATCTTAATCAATAATTCGATCCATCCAGATTGGTTACAGTATAAAAGGCAATTTTTTTTTAAACAAGAATAACCATGTCCATCCTTAGGCCAGGCACAGGAGGTGTCTACAAATTAATGTCATACGCGAGTCTCGAATCTGGGACCTTGAGGAGAGTACACTTTCAAAGCTAAGTCTTCAACTAACTGTGCCACCCCTTGGGGACAGTATAAAAGGACATTTACATTTATTGATTGTTGGGTCATTTTCCAATAAAATCAAAATTTTATCAGGTGGTTTCCTTGTGTCCATTCATTTTTTGGGATCTTCATTACTGAGCTATCTTTGCATAAATGCCCAAAGGACCACAGCAAAGGTACAACATGTCTTCTTCTTTATCATCATCATCTCCACTCCAGATTTCAGAGTTCTCATCTCTCATTGTTTTTTTCTCTTCTGTGATCAACACCGATCCCAAATGAACAAATTCGAGCTGGTTTTCGTACCAGCACCATGGATAGGCCACCTTGCATCAACCATTGAAATGGCCAACATCCTTGTCACAAGAGATCCCCGTCTCTCTGTCACAGTGCTACTCATGCAAGTCTCAGTTGACAGCAAAGGAATCGAATACATTCAACTCCTTTCTTCATCTTTTCCTACAAAATCTATCCATTTCATCCTTCTTCCCCAATTGCCCATTCCAGAAGAATGTCAAAACGGTATGCCAAAACAACTCATCGAAATCTACAAACCCCATGTCAGGGAAGCTATCATCAACCACACAAACTCGCAAACCGCTCCCGACTCGCCCCGACTCGTCGGTTTCGTCCTCGACATGTTTTGCATGACAATGATAGAGGTAGCTAAGGAATTTAAGGCTCCATGTTATGTGTTTTACACATCCAGCGCTGCATTTCTAGCTCTTAATCTCCATCTTCAAGAGCTTTACGACCAAAATCGAAACAACGAGGTCGTGGAACAATTGAAGAATTCAGAGTCAGAGCTAGCTCTACCCTGTTTTGTCAATCCATTGCCGGGTAAATCCATCCCTAACATCTTCGTTTATAATGATGTTTTCACTTGGATGTACGAAAACACAAGAAAACTCAGATCAGAAATCGAAGGTATTTTAATCAACACATCAATAGAGATAGAATCTTACACGATTAATTCCATGACAACAAGCAGCTCTGTTTCGAAACTCCCTCGTTTATACTCTGTTGGGCCGATTCTGAACATGAAAAACATAGCAAATAAAGAACCCAACAAAGCAAACACAATGAAATGGCTGGACAACCAGCCGCCAGAATCAGTGATATACCTCAGCTTCGGAAGCATGGGAAGCTTCGACGAGGATCAAGTCAAAGAGATCGCAAAAGGGTTGGAACAGAGTAGGGTTCGGTTCTTGTGGGCTCTAAGAAAACCCCCAAAAAAGGGGAAATTAGAAGCCCCAAGCGATTACGGCGACGTTACAGCCGCATTGCCAGATGGGTTCGTTGAGAGAACGGCAAATGTGGGAAAGATCATCGGCTGGGCGCCGCAATTGGAGGTATTGGCGCACCCGGCGACGGCGGGGTTCGTGTCGCATTGCGGGTGGAACTCGGTGCTGGAGAGCGTCTGGCACGGGGTGCCGGTGGGGGCGTGGCCGATGTACGCGGAGCAGCAGCTGAATGGCTTTGAAGTGGCGGTGGAGTTGGGGTTGGGAGTGGCGATCGCATTGGATTATGGAAAGGATCACCGGGTTGAAAGGTCGAGATTAGTAACGGCGGAGGAGATTGAAACTGGAATCAGCAAGTTGATGGATGCCGGCGGCGAGATTCGGAAGAGGGTGAAGGAAAAAAGCAGAGAGGTTCGAGATGCTGTAATGGAGGGCGGATCTTCCTTTATCTCATTGGGTTGTTTTGTAAATGATGTTTTAGCCAACTCGTTGAAAGAAAAATAAGGTTGTTCGGTTCACGGGTTGAGGAAATTTTGGTTCGTTCAACTTGAATCGATATATTATACGTAAGCTCTACATGTCAAGATGCTCGAGTGATACTAAGTATGATTTAATAATCTCAAGGTTACAAGTTTGAGACTATTCAGAACTTCTGAATGTTGTTTATGATCTTTAAAAAAGAAAAAAAGAGTAAACTTGCATAGTTTATGTTCAGCTGATTGTATTTGTATCGAAAGGGTTGGTGGCCAGTTGGTTTCATTATTTGGTAGTAATCCAGTTCAACACCACGATCACGGGAGACTCATTTATTTGATAGTAGTAGTGTCACAAGCTCTAGCCTGCTATGCTTTCTGAAGTATGTTTGTTTCTAAAACACATCAATATTGATTAGAAAGTGAAATCCAGTGTCTTCGTATAGCAGGCTGAGAAAATTTTCGTCATAAACATAATAATTTTACAAAAGAATTGGTGTGACATCAAATAGTGTCACCTGAATAAATGTAGGAAAACATGAAAAAATAATTAAGTTTTTTTCGATATAAATTGTGTCACCTAAATATTATATGATATCTAATATATTGTAAGATCAAACAATATATCTTATGAAAATGATTAAAATATGCATAAACTAGTTCAAACTCTGGTGGATATGAGAAGAAGAAAAAATATTTACACTTTCAACTTTTGTTCTTCCAACCCAATACCTTTAACAAAGAGTAAAAGTTCAACTGTTTAACAACAATTAAAATTTTGAACACATTTACATCTAGTTCATAAGTCTACAATTCATGTGGTTGAGGTACATTCTTGTTGGCAAGATTTATTCATTTTGTTTTTGTAGTTTCAAAATCTATTTTTATATTATATATAATAGAAATATAGATTCATTAAGCATATAAATAAAGTTTTGCACTCATCAAAACGTAAGGTAAAAAACATGGAAACCTCAAAATAAACCAAAACAAAAACAGAACAAACAATCCATATTCAAATGTCGTGAGAGAAAGGTAAGTATAGTAGAAACACATACAGCTTTATCAATATCTATTTCAGCACTTGACTTCCTTCAAACCCTTGAAGGAATGCAAATACAATCCTTAAGCTTTGAATGCAAATACAATCGAGGAAGAACTAGAAGTCCTTAAGCTTTGAAGCAAGTTCCCAAGAGGCAGCCCAATTGGTTAAGGCTACATACTTTGAAGTATACTCCCTCGGACGTCCTTGATTAGAGACCGTTGGGAAGTGCTTAAATTAGAAAACCCTTGAAATATCTCGGGTCCAGCCACATTCACAGTTCGATCAACCCCTTTATCTTCACATGTCACCTTGAGGAGAAGAATTTGCACCATGAATGACCCACTTCACCTCGACTTCACAGAGCATTCCATTCTCGCATTAAAAAAAATTGAAAAAAAAAAACGGCATGAGATTTCAAAATCTACTTGTGCCGATTTTGCTATTTTCATTTTCTTTCCTAATTAAATTCTCAAAATTTCACCACTGCATAACTTCTTTGAAATATATTCATAACTTCTTATTAAAGAGTGTGTGCCCAAAATTGGTGATAAAGTTTTTACAAACATAATTTTTTTTAAAAAAAAACTTTCTTACAATAAAGTTGAAAAAAGAGAGTTAAATAGTAATTCAACAACAGATTAGCATAACAAAGAAACAATGTTAATCTCAACCCATTATGTTTACATAAAGATTGCTTTATTACAATGTATGGAATAAATACAACAAAATTTTGTAACTTTCAAAGTCAGTGTTTGCTCAGTTTGAAGTGTCAACATAATAGAAAAACAAAGTTTTAGATTAGAAAGAACAAGTTCCACAAAGGGGGGGGGGGGGGGGAAGAAGTGTTAAATAAAATAATGAATAAATTAAGATCTTCCATTTTGCCATCAAAATTCTGCAGAACCAGGCGAACGAGGAAATGGGATGGCATCTCTTATATTATCTATTCCAGTAACAAACTGCACTAGCCTTTCAAAGCCCAAACCAAAGCCTGCGTGGGGAACTGAAACACAAGAGGTTTTATTAGAACCTACAAATTCCTCTCTTTTCCTTTTTTTTTTTTTTTTTTTTTTAAACAAGGTAACCACTCTCGTCCCTAGGTCAGGCACCGGGAGACATCGAAGAAATAGAGACACGGAAGGTGTCTACAAATTCATGTCACAAGTGAGTCTCGACCTGGAACCTTGAAGGGAGCACACATTCAAAGCCCAAGTCTTCAACCAACTGCGCCCAGACCCTTTTCTTTTCTTTTTTTTATTGGAAACAAAAACCATTTCATTCATATATGAAACAAAAAGTTACAAAGACAGTAGTAGAGGGAAGGAAAAAAGAATGGAGGAAGATGTCAACTACATAGGAAAACATTAAGGGAAAAAACAAAAGTTAAACCAGAAATACAAGCAACAATTAACAACAAAGAGTAAGAGTTGTATATACTTGATTGGAACCTAGAAATTCCTCTATTTTTCCTAATCTTTTCATGTCACTAAAGTTTCTACTTGAAGTCAATGCAAGGAAAAATTGATCAAAATCATCAAAAGAAATATCACATATGCCATAAGCTCTCAAGAACATTATTATTACTAACTATGATTGACACTTATATCCATGACCTCTCAATCATTGGTTATACATTTATGTTGCCTGCTCTTGTGGAAAGAATCATCAAAAGTTCTTAAGAAGTGATTTCAAATGTAAAACATTTCAATGCCTCTCTCTAGGCATTCTTCTTGTCTAGAAGGTTTGAAAATTATTTTTTACTTTTAATTCATCAACAGTTAGCAACTTTTTGTAATTTGCTTTTGTTTTGTTTCTTTTACTCCTTGGAAGGTTGATTCCTTCTCGAATGCCCATATTTTAACCTTCATTTGTTTTCTAATTGATATATATATATATATATATATAAACACACACATCATTATAGCAGCATTCTAAAAAATAAAACGTTTCCTTAGTTCCTTGCATCATTTTTTTCCCTTTCTTTACTAAATCACAAAACAAACTTAATATCAAAACTGTAAGGGCTTCAAATCAAACCTGAGCCATAACGACGCAAGTCAAGGTACCACCAGTAGCTATCTTTATTGAGTTTCAAGTCATCCAGACGAGCTTCCAAATAATCAAGTCGTTCTTCTCTTTGACTTCCACCAATAAGCTCCCCTATCTGAATAGAGAGGAGGGGAGAAAGGAAAGAGCATTATAACTCTCTACAGTACCTTTACTTTAGCTATAAAAAAGTTGTAGACTAAAAGAAGTCCCTAATAAATTAGAGAGAAAATGTGAGAAAAGTAACAACTTTCTTTTGGACATTTTTAATGCTTAATGGATAATAACATGCTTCCAAACGCTGAATACAGTAAGTATTTCTTTTTCGAATACAATAAGTACCTGAATCTCAACTAATCTTATGAAACAACTATAATCTAGAACCAATAAGAAATAAATTTGCTTGACACAATAACAGTAACTAAGGTATGTTTAACAAAGAGAAGAAAGCCCCAAATGACTATAAAGAAGATTGTAGGCTTCCGTAGAAGATCTTGCCACAGTTGGTTGTTTCTTTTTTTTTTTTTTTTTTTTTGATATCCGTGACTGTTTGGGCCAGCTTTCGCACACATCGACTAATGTCACGGGACATACCGTCTGATCCTGCAACATTTGGATGCCAAGGAAACCCATAAGAAATTAATTCCTAGGCAGGTGGCCACCATGGATTGAACCCATCACCTTATGCACCCCAAGGCCCTCTATGACCAATTGAGCCACTCCATGATGGTTGTTTCTTAACATTCTAGGATATTGAATTATTGTCGAGAAACACAATGAATCATGTAGTGGTCCGTCTGTCTGTACTTGCTCGGTCTGCATCACAGAAGGCACGTAAGGCCATGGGTCCTTATGTAAACTGATAAGCCATAGGTGAAGGCAAGCGAGCTCATTCAAAGGTGTGGCTGGATGGAGGTTGATTGGAGCAAGAGGGAGAGGGGGGAAAAGAGAAAGAAGAGAGCATTATGTCTTTTTACCAAGATTATATATCTCCTCAAGATGTACTGAGTCTATTTCATTATTCGTGAATGAATTTACACCTTGGACAACAGTGGTATTTAGAGGAAGAGTAAGCAACTACAATTCGTTATTTAGTTACATAATCGAAACAACCAATGATATGACAAAAAGACTTATATCTCAACCGCTAAAATTAAACCATGTGAAGGGAAAGAAGGACGCTCTTTTGGATTGACAAAAGAATTAAGAAATTGGAATAAGATAACCCATTGGTTGGACTTTTCATCGCCAGTCGCGACTATCATATTGTTTCTAAGTCTAGTTCCTGGAAGTCATTTCCTTGGAAAAGTTATACGACAAAAAGAAAACACTTCCCAACTAGAAGGTGAAGATATACGTTGATATTACAACTTTAACGTACCTTAGGAACCAACATATCCATGGCCGCAACTGTCTTCCCATCATCATTTTGCCGCATGTAAAATGCTTTTATCTCCTATAATTTAGCATCAATCATCAAAATTAGTGTAATTTCTTAGATCAATGTTTGCAAGATTAGAACCGAAAAGAAAAGGCATACCTTTGGATAGTCTCTAATTATTACAGGGCATCCACCAAATGCCTCCTCGGTTACATAACGCTCATGTTCACTTTGTAAATCACTTCCCCACTTGACCTAAGAAAATTTTGAAAAGTTTGAGATCAACATAGCGATGGCCACATTACAATGCACAACAATTATTATACTTGGCCATTAGGTTTATTAGAACCAATGGTAAAGCAGAGGTTCCTAAAAAAGTGTGCAACATGGTCAAAACAAGGACGCTGGCATCTGATAATATTTCTGGGAATTGGGAAGAAAGAAAAAAAAATGCACCATCTTGACCCGATAATGTTACAACAGTATGAAAGGCAAGGACACACAATAACACTCATGTAAGTAAGTTAAGCATCTTGACCTGAATATCAATGCTATATAAAAAATAAATAATCAAACTAGTAGCAAGAAACAAACAAATATATTATACAACAATTTGTTTGCGGTAAAGACTTTGATGTTACTTTGATAGGCCATTGGTTATGAAAGTGTATGGTCGTTTTGTAAAGAAAGAGGAGTAGGGATGTATACGCTTAGTTACAATGAATTCAGGTTCCGCTGTAATTAATCATGCTTGAAAAAAGAGTGACCTAGTTATGTTTTGAAGGCAACATGGCAGAGAGAGAGTACTATTTAAGTTGTTAGATTGGGAGCCAAGAGAGATCTCTGGAATAATTTTTTTGTAATGTATATTCCTATCTACGTAAATAAACAGACTCTGTCAGGATATATTGCCAATATGCAACAAACAGAAACACAGTAAATGCAAGATGGAACCAAAACTTCAATAGCTTGATGGAATGGACTGATGGTCATTACCGGATATTCAAACTTCTTATTTGCTTGAAGAAGAAGCTCAATTGCATCAGTATAAGTCAATTGCACAAAATCTTTCTCAACTAGGTTCTATAAAACACAAAAATCATAAAAGACAATGGTAAATTGGCATAGATGATAGATATAAATAAAGTTTCGACAGATACTATATATTAAACTAATAAATGTAAAATAGACTCGGAGTAATGGTAAGATTTCCTACAGTCAGCCGATCAATAATTCCTTTTTCAATCCACATATTGAAGAAATCCATGTCTTCCTTGCAATTTTCAAGAATATGTCTCACCTAAAAAAAAAACTTTTGTTATTCTTAAGAAAAGTAAGAAGTATAGAACTTTTATTCCAAATATCTGTCAATCAAGTATAGTGTAAGACAACACAGTAGTCATGAAAGATAACATACTACATACTGGAGATATGCAGTTGCACACGTCATATCATCATCCAAATCAGCAAATGCAAGTTCCGGTTCAATCATCTAAAGAACAAAGTAGAAGGGCTCTTTTAAAAGATGCTTCTTATAAAATGACAACTATTAGAACTGAACTTGGTTAGAAATTAAACAAAATGTGAATACTAGATACCCAAAATTCAGCTAAATGCCTAGATGTGTTGGAATTTTCTGCTCTAAATGTTGGTCCAAAAGTATAAACCTGAGAAAGGTTTTGAGAACAAATTATTAGCGGTTTGTAAAGATTCCACCATCATGCCTAAACAAGGACCGGTGCAAAAGAAAACTATACATCAGAGAGAGCAGTAGCATAAGTTTCTGCGTTGAGTTGCCCTGAGACAGTCAAGAAGGCTGGTTTGCCGAAAAAATCCTTCAAACAAAAATGGAAAAGAGTGTGTGTGGTTAAGACTCGCATCATATTTTTAACATAAGGATAAAAAAGATGGATAACACATAATATAACTAGATTAAGGAGCTCGATTCCTAATTTAGAGCTAACTCACCTGTGACCAATCAATAAATCCCTTGTCTGTCTTTGGAATGGAGTCCACATCAGAATTAGCAGCTTCTCCAGAGCTTGGAATCTTTCAAATAGATCATACTTTGTTAAATATTCTACTGTTCTACTAAAAACATCGAATAGATCATACAAATTCTAAGCATTTGTAAGTTAAAATTCCCACCAAAGTAGTCACACAGAACTGTTCACCAGCTCCTTCACAATCTGATGCTGTAATAATAGGACTTGAGACCCAAACAAAACCATTTTCTTGGAAGAACTTGTGTGTAGCATATGCTAAAGCATTCCTCACCCTTGCAACCTACACAACACAACACCATAATTTTCATAAATATCATAATTAGCACCCCAGGCTTGAACTTTAGACTTTAGACTGAATAAAACACAGAACTCTACCGCCCCAAAAGTGTTTGTTCTTGGACGAAGATGAGCTTTTGTTCTCAAAAATTCTCTACTAACTCGTTTCTTTTGGACAGGATAAGAAGGATCACTCTTGCCAACCTGAAACACATAAAATATTAACTCAGGGAGAAGGGAACTATTTTCTAAATTTTCTCATCTACGATTCAATCTGTAAAGTATATGATATCAAATACAATTTTCAGCCATGAGAGAGAATGAATCTAGGTAGATTCAATATCTCAACTTTCTCCTTATTTAAAGAAAGGGTGCCATTTTATTCATTAACAAAGCCAGGGAACAAGTTATTGAAGCAAGCGTCCAAGACTTGTTTGAAGACCTCTTCATTTCCTGTTTTTCCTTTTTTATTCTTCAAAAAAATTTGATATCTTGGCTTTTTCTAAAAAATAAAGGGAAACATATAATCTTATTTTATTAATGTAAGGAAACTTACAAAAGGCTAATGGAGTTAAAAAATTCCTTTCTCATTAGCACAAATGTCCTACGAGAGTAATTACAAGAAGATCAAAGAAGTAGGTGTAATTTGCTACTTTTCAGGGAAGGTTCTAGAATTTCTCTCCAGTCAAGTTGTCCAAAGGAAGCTCCTATTAGCTAATTATTAGAAATTGGAAAAATACCATTTTGGTCCCTCAACTATCAACCAAGTTCCATTTTGGTCCTTCAACTATCAAAAGTTTAATTTTAGTCCTCCAACTTTGCACAAAGCTTAAAAATGGTCCTTGAGTTAAAAAAAAAGTTACCATGGTTAAATATTTGATGAGTTGGCAAGAAAAAAATAATAAAAAATTCAAAATGGGGGTAGACTTTCATCTTCTTCATTTTTATTTACCCACTTTGTAACCCAAGAAAAGAAAAATTACCACACTTCCATAAATTTCTGGAATTTCACTTGGCAGTTCGAGTGAAAAGCAGATTTGGGGAAAAAGAAGACAAATTGAACTCAGATTGCAAAAGGAAAAGCAAAGCTTAGCTTAGTAGTAGTTAATTCGGCTAAGCTAAAAAAAAGGAAAGCAAAAGAAAAATTATTAAAAAATTGATGATGAGATTCGATGAATGAATCAGAACCGAAGAATCGGGTGTCGCTGAAGAACGTTTCCCTCCGGCGAGATTGTTGGAAAATCCGGCGATGAGAGTGATGATTTAAAAGAAAAAAAAAATTAAAAGAAAAAAAAAAGAGAGCTTGGTGTTTTTTAAGGTAGAAAAGAGAGATCAAAACGATGTCGTATTGAAGGGTGTCGCCGGCCGCTTTTCATCGGAGCTGCCAAGGGAAATTCCAGAAATTTATGGAGATGGCTATGGAAGTGTGGTAATTTTTCATTTCTTAGGTTACAAAGAGGGTAAACAAAAAATGAAGAAGATGAAAGTCTACCTCATTTTGAATTTTTTATTATTTTTTTCTTGCCAACTCATCAAATATTTAATCATGGTAACTTTTTCTTTAACTCAAGGACCATTTTTAAGCTTTGTGCAAAGTTGGAGGACTAAAATTAAACTTTTGATAGTTGAAGGACCAAAATGGAACTTGGTTGATAGTTGAGGGACCAAAATGGTATTTTAACCTAAATTTCAAAGACCTTCCTTTTGATTTTCAAAAATCATAAATTTATTAAATAAAATTCTAATTCCCCTCTATCACTAATCCCTCTCTGCCTATACTCCTAATACAATTTTCTTTATGCAGTTTTTCTCTTACTAATCTCTCCTCAGCGACATAGTTTCTATTACTAATATGAACTTCTTTCCACACACATTTTTTACCAATATCATACACACTCTCCACTCCAAGCGTTCCCCAAAGATTATAGTTATTCCTCCTTCCTCTTTAATTATAGAGGTCTTTTGTAAGTTGTCCATCTGGGCTTCCTTTTCTTGTAATTTCACCGGACATCAATCAATAAAATTGTTTCTCATCCAAGAAAAAAAAACCTTTTACACTCTTGCATGTCCATTAGAAAAATAAAAACAAAGAATTCAATTTTCAATTTCACAAAAACCAAAAGAAAAAAAATTATTCAATGGCTTCTTATGTAAAAATTTTAAGCCAAAACTACAAATGAGAACCCAATTCTTCTCTATAGCTTCCTTTTGTACAAATATGCAGATCACTGCCTTTACAAAGTAGATAATCCAAGGTACTAATACCTCATCCTTGAAATGAAATAAGAGCAAGCAACAAATACTTCCATATATGCATTTTCTTTTTTATACTATATGAGCAAATACTGCAGTTCATGATCAGAAAGGGAGATTGTATCTGAACCTACTCGAACAAAAAGAACAAGTAGCACTAACCATAACAACTTTTTGGAGTTTCAATTCCACTTTCTGTTTTGATCCTTGGCTGGCAACCACAACCCCTTGCACCCATACCGACGCACCAGTTGTGATCAAGCCAGATTCAACCTGCCACAAACTTCAACACTGAAATAAGAACACAGAGACAACTAGATATCATATTAAAGGAATCATAATCCCTCTCTCAGTGTCCATGATATAATTGTTTTTTTTGTAATTATCTGTGTAGCTGATGGAACCTCTTTTTGTAATCCTTATTATTTCTCTCAACTACAAATTTTGAGGGAAGAAAACAGTTTATTCGATCACCTAGAGATATTCTACAAAATTCTGAGGGAAGAAAACAGTTTATTCAGTTGCCAACCGTTTATTAATAGCTTTTATGACCATCCTAATCCTGTTAGGATTGACCCTTAAAGAAATTAAGGAATAATATAGGGTCATACAGGCAATTAGTTAGGGAGTAAGTTAAAAGATTATTTGGTTATAAATAGGAAGGGAATGGGTAATGAAATGTACCTTGGAATTGAGTGGACTTGAGAGGTTTTCAAAAGTAAAGGGAGGTTCCATGTCCTATTAAAACTTGACTTATCTTGTATACATATTTCTATATTTCAATACATTGTCCATGTGTTAGTACTTAGTTCGGATCCCCTATCATATCCATCAAGAATACCAGCCACCAAAACGAAAATGAAGAAGAAGAGGATGATCACAATATCAATTACGCATGTTGGTTTCGAACAAAAATACTAATCTTCCTAACCCCATACAGTTATTCAGTCTTCTCATGCTCTATTTTATCTCATTTAGATTTGAAGCTCAATATCTTCAAGATCAACATTTTATTTGTATAAAAAAAAAATGGGTATGCTTGCTATCAACATCATATATTCAAAAGCAGAAATAAGCAGAGTTCATCAACTATTTAAGTACAAGATTTAGCTAACTTGGGTACCTGATCAAAACCTTCTGTCGTTGAATCCATGACACATTGCATATTTGAAATACATGAGCCATCGTTAACCTAAGCACAAGAAAAATAAATGCATTAAGATAATCACGATACAAAATAAAATTTATTCTTCCAACAATCCATATTCAATCATCTATCTAGAACTCTGACTTCATATTTCCTTGTTTTCCTGTTGTCCCATTTGAAATTAAGGTCAATGATGCATTGTTTCATATCCCCAACCTCTGTAAGCTTATTATTGCTAGGCTAGTAAGACCTCCATGGAAGCAAAACAAAACTTCAAATAAATAAATGTCAACAATGCCGATACGCTTTTCCACTAAAACTCTAAGAATGCCAGACTAGCCAAGAATTACAATTATCTAGTCAATTCTTCAAGGGTTAATGCAATCTTATCCTTGAATTTCAATTAGAATTCACCCCATAAGAATGCAAGAAAATCCCAAACTTCCTATCCTGCATTTCTCAGCCTCTAAACTAGTCCCCCTATCTCATCACGAATAAGCTCATCTTGTCCCCGAAGGGTGGCGCTGTGGTTGAAGGCTGGGGAGTCCTAGGCTCGAGACCAACACATTAATTTGTAGACACTTTCCGTGTCTCCTATTCCAGTGCCACAGCCTAAACTCTAAACCCTAATCAAAAAAAAAAAAAAAAAAAAAAAAGAATAGGCTCATGTTACCTCCATGAACGTAACGCTGCTCTGAAGCCGAAGAGTCCGAACCCATCCCTTGACAATGAGCGTCTGCCCTAGTCTATCGAGGCCTTCATCGAGGCCGCCCTTTACTTCAGAGATCCTTAGCTTCTTCCTGAATTCTCCGACCTTCTCCCCCCGCGGAATCTTCCAATCTCTGGAAATTTCAGGTTCCGCCTTACCCGTAGCTTCACCGGACGAGAGAGCAGTGCAGAAACTTCGCCGAAAAGAATGTGATGAAGAGTGGCGACGAGGGGGAATTGGCGGCAGAAAAATGTGTTGTGGAACCTTTTTGTGGAATCTGTGGAGGAAACAGAGAGTTGAGTAGGGATTGAAGCGGAGAGAAGTGACCGGCGACATGGCGGCAGCCATTGGAGGAGGCTTCTCTGAGTGTGTGAAAATCTACTCACGACGAGACGTCGGCGACAATCACCGACGAGCGGCGGCGCTGGCTCGATTCAACGATATCGGGTCCCGAAAGCAGCTGCACAACCACTGTACGGGCTGAATCCGACCTCACGACTTTGGATACGGTGAGCAATGCTCGGTGGGAGCCGAACTAACCAGAAAAATGAATCGACGGCCGAGCTAAGGAATGAAAGAAAAATATTATTTTTATTTTTATTTTTTTTAGTAAAGTAGGGGATTGAAGGTTAGGAATATAAATTTCATATCAATAGTGCAATGTTTCATTCTTAGTATATATGTATATAATGATAAAAAACATTTTTCATTATTCTTGGATAGTCGTTAATTTCCAAGCATAAATATAATTATCCTAACTTTAAGAGAAAAATAAATATACTGTATTTCACCATATGACAAATATATTTAGATTATGCTTTTGCATTCCAATCACATTAATTGGAATATCATTCAATCAAATACATTAACTGGAATATCATTCAATCAAAAATATTTTTGAAAATATATATATATAAATGACGGTATTAAATAATTACTTTATTATTATAGCATAATATGTGAGAATGGATGCATGTATCCCAAATGTATGGTATTAGTATTGGAAAAAATTAAAATTTGAGAAGAGCTAACCTCCTTACTTTTAAGTCAAGTTGTTACACTTTAATTTTTTTTTTTTTTTTTTTTTGTTTAAGTCACATTACACTCTAGATAAAATGTTAACACCATACAAGTTTAAAGGTTTTTTTTAGTAGAACCATATATTTGGCACAAATGCAACCATTGGGTGGAGTGACTTAAAGGAAATAAGTTAAAGGTGAAACAACTTTCTTTAAAAGATAAAGAGGTTACCATATATTATTAGTGATACCATTTATTTATATATATATATATATAATTAGAGATATCATACATTTGGCACAAATGCGTATCAATAAATACCCCAGCTATAAAAAAATAATGCCCCAAGGCTTATATATAAAGGTGGTCAAAAACAAAACTAACCATCACATTCAACAATTTACAAAATTTAGAAACTAAAAAGAATAATTATGGGAGAGAAATCAAAAGTCAAATTTGTTTTCATTGTTGCGATGATGTTACTCATTGTATCGGCCTTCGGTAAGATTTTAATCTATTGTTCTTTTTATATATTTTCTTTCGTTCTTTAAAAACTAATCTTTAGAACAATTGTTAGTTAAGATTGATAAACAGTGAGTGGGTAAGAGTTCATTTTTGTAAACCTGCTAAGTATTAAAATATTATTGCAGTTGAAGTTGAAGGGAAGTCATTGATATCAAAAGGAAGCTTATCAAATTATATGGAATGCCACACGTCGGCTGATTGTGGAACAGGTTGTTATTGTAGTAATATCAGTTTATGCTTCTGTGGCGGCGGACAAATGTTGACAAATGTTGTGCAATCTGGAGGGCTCAAAAAAGATGATTCCAAGAATTATGTGTCTAATAATTCAAATTAACAAAATAAATCACGACGAGATTATTAGTCTCCCCATATAAAAGTTGAACTTACTATTGGAATCCAAGAATAATTAATAAAAAATAAAATAAAATTATGATATAACTGCATATATCTTCATTTTTTTTTAAGAAGTTTTAACTAACATATATTTGATACTAATTCCCTACAACACTGAAGAAAGCTAATTTACTTATTTAATTCCAATACAAATAATTATAAAAGCAATGAGAAACGTTTAGATAATGTTGGGCCATTTCCTAAATTGTTACTAACTGCCTCGTGGCGTCAAATGATTAGCCAATATTTTTTATAAATCATTTTCTACCATTCCGATTTTTACATTTTTAAATATAAATTAAGTCATATTGGCAGTTTATTTTCAACCATCCTTCTATTTTTAAATTAAGTCATAATGTGTAAAAAAATTATGTAGAAAAATAATTCATAAGTAGATAGATAACCACTATAGATTAAACTATCACCTTAAGTACTTCAAAATTCTTATTGACCACTTGAATCACTCCAAGGTGGTTTTCTTAACGATCTTTCAAATTAGAAAATCGACGAACAAATCCTAGTATTCTTCCTCTGCTCACCAATCTCAGAAACTCATTTGCCCCACTCTATATCGATTTTCAAGATCGTGATGTTGAACTAGATTACCACCAACCAATAAAATTATCATGACATTAACCTTTTTGGTATAAACAAATACATTAATAAATAAGTATAAATTAAGAATTTTGCCCAACTTGTTACTTATCTATTTTAATTATTACATTTAAAAAAGAATATTTCGTCTATCAAAATTTTGAGTGTGTTTTGCATATTTCAATTTTATCCTTCGTCGTTTCTTGATTGAAAATATTTGATTTACTTATTGAAAACTATATGCTGACACTGATTAAAGATGGTACATGATAAGACTGTTTGTGACTTTAATTAAACTAAATGTACAAAACTATATGTTATATTGATTAAAGTTATCAGACACATGAATTCTTTCAAATTTTTACTAGGTCTGCCACAATTTTCTTCTTTACATGAATTTCTTCTAAAAAGTTATTCTTCATATATTCATATATGTTAAAAACTAAAATTTAATCTATATGATTGAAGAAATATAAAATTTAGTCCATATAATTTAAAAACTAGAAATTTGCCTTTGATAAAACGTAAAAAAATATTTCTTACCTAACATCTAACAAATTAAGTACTAGAAAATTAGTCATTCATGTGTCATGTGTGTCAATGATTGAAATTGTGAATTAAGTAATTGATACAACAAAAAAGTCATTTATAGAACTTCCATGTATCAAATACGTTAGCAATTACGTACCATATACAACTATATTTTAAATGTTAAGAAAATGACAATCACCAATCGATTCGGAGACGTAGAACAGAGAAATACGAAAACGTAAAAATAGAGAAGAGCAGAAATCAACACAGTGATTTACGTAGTTCACTAACGTTGTGTTAGCTAGTCCACGAGCGGAGAGGAGAACAATATTATTCAGAGAGGAGCGACGGAATTACAGAGTTTACACATAACTAATGAAAGTCATAAACAGCTAGGATTTAAGTCGGGCTTATATACACGCCTTCATTAAACACTAATTACAGATGCGTTAAACTTAATCAGATGCAGATGCGGAACAGATGTTGATGTGAGTGCGGATGCGGATACGAACGTACAACGCGGCATGCATTCACGCGACAGAATACGGAAATGCTAAATGCGTTCAAGGCATATATGTGACATTAAATTTTATAAAACTATTGGGAATAAATTTTAATATTTTGAATTCTAGGAACTTATAAATTCTTACTTTCTTCAAACCATGGTGATTAAATTCTATTTTTTTTCTCAAACCGTAAAAGACTAAACTCTAATTTTTAAAACCATGAAAACTAAACTTTAACTTTCTTTCCACCATAAGAACTAAACTTATATTTTATTATTATTATTATTATTATTATTATTACAGTATGTTTCAATAATATTTTAATACATCAATATAACGTCAGTGGCGCGATTGGTTATTTATTTTAGTGTTATTTTTCATACCTACCTGACAAGGTTAGTTACCTAATGATTTCATTGTTTGGTAATAATCTAGTTCAACATCATGGTCACATGTTCGATCATGAAAATCAGTATTTAGCTCTCATATTATTTTAATCGTGTGAATTATAAAATAATATTTTAGTAATTAGATGTTGATGTATCTTGAAAATGATTTTTTTTTTTACAATAGAAAATGGTTTGATTTCAACAATTAATCGAAGATGAATCTATGTTCGTTGATATCTGTATGAAGCCAAATTATCAAATATTGTATTCGTATCATATTGTTTTTGTGGGAACAGTTTATCAGAGTTTTTTGCTGGAGTTTATGGCTGGAAACAATGCTCGGTGCCGAACGAACCAGAAAAATCAATCCACTACCGAGCTAAGGAATGAAAGAAAAATATAATTTTTTTTTTTTTTTTTTAGTAAAGTAGGGGATTGAGGTTAGGAATATAAATTTCATATCAATGGTACAATGGTTTCATTCTTAGTATATATGTATATAGATATAAAAAACTTTTTTCATTGTTCTTGGATAGTCGTTAATTTCCAAGCATAAATATAATTATCCTAACTTTAAGATAAAAATAAATATACTGTATTTCACCATATGACAAATAAATTTAGATTATGCTTTTGCATTCCAATCACATTAATTGGAATATCATTCAATCAAAAACATTAACTAAAATATCATTCAATCAAAAATATTTTTGAAAAAATATATATATATATATATAAAAGACTTGGATATTAAATAATTACTTTATTATTATAGCATAATATGTGAGAATGGATGCATGTATGCCAAATGTATGGTATTAGTAC